>KV724496.1:1152-24252 GCA_000500205.2 Phytophthora lateralis | reverse complement strand
ACTGATATCCGTGTTGCAGTGACTGCAGCAATGCCGTTCCGACTGAGGAAAAACGCCCACAATACTCTGTCTTCTCTGCTCATCATGGAATTACTATCCTTGGGGCTAAGGTTTAGGAGGACTTACGAAGGACTTGTGCTCCTACGTAGGGCCTAGGGCATTTTGGCAGAAAGGCACAATATTACCGGTACAGTCCTTCATTGAGCCCCAGCCTGGGATATCGATCGACCACTCGCTCGCCTGATTGATCGGAGAAATTCCATCAACATTATGGAAATCGAGTCGCCACAATCACAGCGAGCTGAACGAACCTCGAAAACCCTGCACGCACACGAAGTGACGCAAGAGCCGTTTTATTCATTTATTTGTTTGTTGCCGCAGCCTTCTTCGCTTGCTCTTTCATCTGCTTGACCCAAACAGCGGGCTCCAGGAGGGTCTCTCTCTTGTATTGTGCTAGTGTCCACAGATCGTCAAACCCCTCGTAGCGCAGATATTTCGGGTCCTTCTTCAGCTCCTCCAAAGTTTTTCCAAGGAATCCATACTCCCTGGCCAGCACTGGCGGGCTTTTCCCCTCCTTCAGCCAAGCCTTGTGTCGCAGCTTCTTCGCCAGAGTTTGCATTTGCCACTTTTCTGCGAGTTTGCTCCAATACGCCAGCGTCTTCGCTCCCACAACCCCTCTTTCTTCAGCGTTATCGCCTTCCTCTCCATCTTCATCCGGTGGGCTTACAGTCCTCAGGGACCGCTTGCTTGGACCAGCGTTATGAGTTGCACCGAGGGTTCCTTTCATTTGGGCAGAGTCTGGAATCGTCGAGAGTGCGTCGCTCGCAGCAAATAATAGGGCAGCCGCGAACACCAACACAGCAGCGCATCGTCTCATGGTTGCTGTTTTTCAAATGGCAGCTTCGGTTCTGACCTGCGTGTACATGTACAGCGTCATCACAAGTTGTGTGCTTTATAACAATCATTGCTCATCTGGGGATACAGAGATACAGTTGTGTAGCCCGTAAGTTTACAGTACTCCGTTCCAGATGAAAGCACGATACATGTACCATGACCGCTGTTTCAAAATGAAATCACAAAGTATTAATAGCACTTTGATTGAAGTACTGTAACGGTATGAAAAACCACCTACAAATCATGCTTGAATGAGTATCTGCTCTGCTCGAAAATACAGTACACTTGAGTAGAGTATTAAAAGTCGGCTGCTTGAGTGGTTATCTGCTCTACTCGCTGATCAGCCAGATTGCAGCGCCAATACATACTGAATAAGCGCTATTAATAATGAACATCAGACGGCTCGCTGGCAGCGAGTCGCTGCGTCTTCTGGTACCGTTTATACCTTGTTTGTCAAAATAGTTAAGCGCAGCGAATACTAATGAGTTTTGTGCTTTCATTCTGGAACGGAGTGGTACATGTACACATGTACGGCGTCGCGACGCGAACGGGAAGTTCTGCCGACAGCAAATTGCATGCTTAGAGGCAGGCAAGTGAGCTGCAGTATCCTATCAATTATGGTACTTGCGACTTCAGCACCACATAAGCCCTACATAAATAATGTTGATGGTGCACCTCAGCACCCTACTCACACTCCATCCGCCACACCAGGCCTTTGTAACCAGACTAGGGGGTATGCGTCTACGCAGCAGTGGACCTGCAGACGGCAATGCCAGGGCTGACAGGAAAGAAAGCGTCATCACGACGGAGGTGGAGCGTCCTCCCTCTTGTCGTCGTGTTAAAACTGAAGCAAAAGAAGTTGGTGGCGTGAAGCGCGAGAAGGTCGAAAAGGACATGGAAAACGCTCCACAGGTCAATAAGAGGATGAGGAAAGCTGTTGGCAAGAAGAAACCCAAAGAGCGAGTGCTTCGTCAGGAGCCCAGCAACTGGAAGGAAATTCTACGAGGGATTGAGGAGATGCGGGCCAACAAGGACGCAGAGGTGGACAAATACGGCTGCGAGGTGCGTCTTTAGAGGGCTAGAGATTGTAATACAGGGTTGGGTGGCTAAGTGTTCCGCGGTGGCTGCAGGTCTTCTACGACGAGAGCTTCCCTCCGCACGAGTGTCACTTCCACGTGCTGATCGCGGCCATGATGAGCAGCCAGACTAAAGACCCGGTCAATGCCGCAGCAATGGGTCGTCTTATTGATCATGGTAAGCTGAGTATCGGCCTTATGGACAAGCTGTAGTAGGAGCTAAAGATTAGTGCTTGTGCTTGCAGGGTTGACTGTGGAGTCGATGCTCGAAATCGACCAGCAGGAACTCGCACAGCTGATCAGGCCTGTGGGATTCTTCAATCACAAGGCCAAGTACATCAAGCAAACAGTAGCAATTTTGGCTAAGCAAGCTGAAGCCGATGGGGAAAATGTTGTTGATATTCCGGACACATATGAGGGACTCATTGGGTTGCCTGGAGTCGGGCCGAAAATGGCGACGCTTGTCATGAATTGCGCGTGGAACAAGTATGTCGCGCTTTGCATCTGGAACTACCGGTAACTCGCTAACTTGGTGTTTCTTGAACGCAGTACGGTTGGAATTTGCGTGGACACGCACGTCCACCGCATTTCAAATCGCCTTAAATGGGTGAAGACATGGAACAAGAACAACCCAAAGTCGCAGGACCCCGAAAAGACTCGAACCGTACGGAAGATGGTACATGTTGAACTCGAAATAAGTCTGACTGACCCCTACAATGCAGGAACTGGAGGATTGGCTGCCAAAGGAACACTGGGGTCCCATAAACCCGTTGTTAGTTGGTTTTGGTCAGACTATTTGCCTTCCACGCGGGCCCAAGTGCAGCGAGTGTAAGATCCACGGCGTCTGCCCGTCTGCAAACAGCTCCGCAATTTAATCCTCAATCGTAGTTTCGCATCAGGATGTATTGCAGCGCATAATATACCGGTACATGTACTTCGTAGTATATGCATACCATCAGCTATGCCATTCAGACGCAAATCATGTCTCTAGATGTCCACCATCTCCAAGGGCTCAGTGGAGGAAGTAGTCGTACGGGGGGGTTGACCAGAAAGTAACGTATCCATTACTCCACTTGAATGCAGTGTGCCTCCTGATACTGACGAAGCTGATGGCGAGGGGCTTGTTGAGTGAGCGCAAACCACAAATGGGCCGCGATGTCTGGAACGATCTCCATTCACTGAAAAATAGCGATGCACCCAACTCGTTTGCAAAATCTGAGCAGTGTTACCATCGATTGGAGTGCACACACCCCTCTGAAAAGTCCAATCATCATCAAGTCGATACGCCAATAACGAATCCCCAAGTCCACCAGTCTTGACCTCGATGCCATCACCCTTGAAAATTGCTGTCTGACCATAATCTTCGCGTGGTTCCTCAACATCTTCCAGTCGGAACACGTGGAAAGTAACCCGACGAAACCTTACGTCGCCAACATCAGCAAGCGATGGTAGCAGCGAGGTTACAGCGGTATCAATGGCCGATGCTTCCTCTGCGTTACAACTTAAAGTGCGAACCTCGACGTCGCTACCGAGAGATCGATACAAACGTTGCAGATCACCTACGTAAGGCGCTCCTAATAGAAGTTTCTGATCAAACAGCTTTGAGCCTGCATCCGTTCTTGTTGAGCCGTCCGTTCCAGCACTCGCTTCCATAGCAAAACGTGCTTCCTCACATTCGGCTGATGATAGCCGTCTAGAGCAGACCAAATCTGTCACCCGTAACTCTCCACCGACTTTCACCAAGCTAAACGCCAGTTCCAGTATTGCGTTTTTGCTCGCTGGAAACCCCAACGATTGAATCGAGCAGTTGCATATGACCAGGTCTGCTTTGCCCAATAAATTCTTCAACCCGCCGCCGTCTAATTCAGTCAACGACGACGACATGCCACCATATTCGCCGACTATGAATTTCATGTTCACGTTAGGCATCCCCAGTGTTTCAAGGCAATAGCTCTCTGCAGCTTGTTCGGCCAAATAAACACTCGCAGGACTTGCTTCTACGCAAGTGACAAATCCGCTAGCTCCGACCGATGCGGCTGCGAGGAAAGCCTTGGCGACACTGCCGAACCCCACAACGGCTACACGTAACCCAGCTATGCCACCTGTCAGGTCGTCATCCGTGGCTGAGCCTTGACACGAACAAGCGATCCCACGAATGCTGTCGGGGAGCTGCTCCAGACGTGCAGCTGTCATTGATGAGGGCATTGTTGCCTTTTCTTGATACCATTGCGCGGAGCACAGCTCTGATTTCCGTGGGGCCATCGAAGGTGCTGAATTCACTGTCGAGTCCAAAGTGACGGACTGTTGCCTCGAAGGATTTTCGCTACCACCTTCGACAGCGTTCTCCGTCATGATCGAATACTCGCTTGCAACTTGTGTCTGCGATAATCCAGCAGCCAAGAGAGTTGCATTCCAAGCACCTATTGGTGCTGACTCCGAGCTACCTGGATCAACTCCAAGCGGCTGTTGCAGCGGTAACGCAACCTTGTTCGCGGGTTTTCGTAGACGAATACAATGGCGGTGCTTAAACCTTGCCAACCAACCAACCGACAGCACGAGCTTATCATCCGATACGCTATGCACTTGTTTAAGCCGTTGCGCTTCCTCAAGAATCAGCGCTTCAGTCAGCACTCGTCCCTGGACCCCTCCACTTGGCTGAGGAGCACTTCCCCTCTCTCCATTCCCTGCATTGCTCACTCCACCAGTCTTACATGACTCCGCCTCTCCTCCTGTATATGCCACACTCCCATTGCCTTCATCTTCACCTAGATGAGCCTTAATAAACTTAACGAGATCCGCTTCAAACGCCGGGAAAAGCGGGCGTCGACACCGCTTCATGTCGGGGTTCCTGGGAGCGTCACCTCCTTCTTGCCCGCCGCGCAGCAGCTTCCAGTCCATCGATATGATCTTGGACAGCGTCGAGCGACCCACGGACCAGCCGAACTGCGTCGCCACCTCTCGGCGCAGCAGCTCCTGGGACGGCGCCAGCTCCCCGCGCGCTTTGCAATCGTTGACCTTCTGCTCACAGAAGCTCTTGGCGATGGACTTTTCTCGAAGCGTCAGCGATTTGCGCGCCAGTTTGCGCTTGCTACCAGGTCGCGGGTCCGTGTCGACATCGCTACTGGCGCTGTCCTTGACAAGGTCGTCCATGATTGAAAATTGTATTATGGCTTCAGCGAAATTTTACTTTAAATTTTTAATTTTGCAATTTTTGCACGATGATGGCGACGCTGTCGTCGTCGTCCGTGGTGCTTGCAGGTGACCCAGCGCGCGTCAAGGCCGTGGAGGAGGAAGATGGAGACTACGAGGAGCTCATCCCGCCCGAAAACTTCGCCATGATCGAGAAGGGGCTCTACCGAAGTGCGTGGTTCGCTGCCATTTAGCTGATTGAGCTTATATGATTGATCATATCGATATGACGCAACGCAGGTGGATTCCCCAAGAAGAAGAACTTTGCCTTCCTCAAGAAGTCGCTGCAGCTCAAGTCCATCCTGACGCTCGTGCTGGAGGACTACCCGTTGGCCAACACAGAGTTCAACCGCATGCACGGCATCAAGTTGCTGCAGTTCGGCGTCCCTGGCAACAAGGTCCGCAAACTTCCGATATGATTGAAGTGGATATGATATTTATCATTTACGATGGTTATATGACGACACAGGAGCCGTTCGTGGACATCCCGGAGGACGGCATCGTGGCGGCGCTCAAGGCCGTACTGGACAAGCGCAACCATCCCATGCTGATTCACTGCAATAAGGGAAAGGTGTGTTAGACGCACTGCTTCATTGGGTGCGACAGAGACTAACTGAAATGTTGTTTTTGTAGCATCGCACGGGTTGTCTGGTTGGTTCGCTGCGCAAAGTACAGCGTTGGGCTTTCAGCTCGATCTTTGACGAGTACATTCGCTTCTCGGCGCCCAAGCCCCGCATGATGGATCAACAGGTGACGTCACTTTACCAGTCGCTGACTCATGTGCTTTGCCCCTAATGATTTGGTATTGCTCTCATGTGCTTTTTCGCTTAGTTCATCGAATTATTTAAGACTGAACGCGTCACGGACGAGGAGAGTCTGATTGAGCACTTGCCAAAATGGCCTGGTCTGTAGCTCGGTGCTTGTTGGAGTCTGTCATTGCGAATTTGTAAAAGAGCGGAGGGTGTATTCAAATACACCGAAGGGAGGGCAATAAACCGCAAGTTGCGCACAGGTCAAACGGTCTCGGTTGCCATTCGCTTCCGTTGCTAGAGATGCGATCACAAGTTGTGTATTCTCTTGTTTTGGGCTCGAATAACCTACTTCACTTCGTCCGAAGTGGCGTGATTACTTTATCTTCGTAACACTTCAACATGCATTCTCGGGTGCTTCGAGTCATCTGCCAATTGATCAAGTGACGGAGCCACGCTTTGATCATTTTTGAATTTGCTTCAAACCATTCACAACTCCCACCCGAACACGTACGCTATAATGACCCCCAACTCTGCTGAGGCTGCTGCAACCAAGATGACCTACCGCATCCTGGGCAATTCTGGTCTGCTAGTATCCAAGTTTGCCCTTGGATCGTGGATGTGGGCCAGCGACGAGTACACGCCGGACGCATGGTACGCGATGATGGTCACTGCGTTCCAAGGTGGCGTGAACTTCTTCGACACGGCCGAAAACTACGGTGAGACGCTGGCTGAGCGTAACATGGGCAGCGCCATCAAACGAGGAATCGAGGAGGGTGTCTGGAGTCGCGAGGACCTCGTGGTGACTGCCAAACTGTTCGCTGGGACGATCGCCTGGGATCAGTCTAGCCCGAACGCCCAAGGGTTGTGCCGCAAACACGTCGTGGAAGGTCTCAAGGCGTCACTTGGCCGGATGCAGCTTGAATATGTCGACGTCGTCTTTTGCCACCGCCCCGATGCACTCACTCCAGTTGAGGAAACTGTTCGTGCCATGAACTTTGTCATCAAGCAAGGGTGGGCGTTCTACTGGGGAACGAGTGAGTGGCTTGCATCGGACATCGCGGAGGCGTGCGAAATTGCGGACCGCCTCGGACTCATCCGCCCGCTTGTGGAGCAACCGCAGTACAACATCTTCGAGCGCAACAAGGTGGAGTACGAGTTTTTGGACCTGTACAAAAAGTACAAGCTTGGTCTTACCGTATGGTCTCCGCTGTGCTCGGGGACGTTGACCGGCAAATACAGTGCACCCTCGGAAGGCTCCCGCCTTACGACGACTACGCTCAAGGCAGGACCGCCCGTTCCGTTGGACCGCTTTGCAGAAGAAGTCGAAATGGCTGACAAAATGAAGCCTATCGCGAAAGAGTTGGGCTGCTCGCTCCCGCAACTTGCTCTCGCGTGGTGCGTTTCGAACGAGAACGTGTCCTCTGTGCTCCTTGGGGCTAGCCGACCGACACAGCTGGAGGAAAACCTGATGGCATTGACTTTCGTTGACAAGATCACGCCGGAAGTCAAGGCGAAGATCGATGGTATCGTCAACTTTGTGCCACGAGTGCCTCAACAGGATGCTCTTGCCAACCTCCGAGGCCGTCATTTGTAGCTTCCGTTCCAAGCGATACCGAGGCTGTGTGGGTAGGTAAGTAGATCATTCGCATTTCTAAGTGTTGAAGAGCACACGGTGGTATGAAGGCAGGGACCGCGATCTTTGCATCGCTGCGGAGGCACACAGAACACTAATGGTTTAACAATGCCTTTGTTTGTCAAACGTTACTGAAAAATGTTGTTTCTTCATCTCGTCATCAATTTTATGTTCTGTAGCGCTCAGTCCGTTCATGTCCTGCAGCGCTCAGTCCACCGCGATTAGCAGTAAAAGAAGCCACCAAACGGACGACCGAACAGGCATCTGGAGCCGTAGATGCCGCGACCAAACGTGTTCCAGTAGCCGATCGGGTAGCGCCATCCATAGCGGACGCCGCCACCGTAAGGGAACATGAAGCGGTAGCGATAGCCGGGAACGAAGCGGCGCCCACCACCGATGAACTGCTCCTTGGTCGCAGACGGAATGGGTTCCTGGCCACCGATAAGCGTCACCCCAGCCGGAACCTCCTCCAGCGTGTTGGGATCCACATTATCAGCATGGGTGAAGCTCAGGACAGCGACCAGCGTGAACAGCAGAGCGATGATCGAGCTCTTGAACATGGCTTGCAGGACTTCGGTTGGTGAGTGAAGACGTGTGTGCTGGAGCTCAAAAAGCGGAATGAACTAGAAGAGAGGAGTGAAGCATTGCTCTTGGTCGAGCAAAGCGAGGAAAAGCGACGCAGACCTTTTCGACGATATCGCGCGGATTGCCCCACTTCAACTTGTCAAACCGATCCTGTACACTTCACATATATGTGGACCACTCAGTTTGCAACGGGTATTGCACAAACCGCGTTTCAACCAATCGCGTCGCCTACGCTAATTTGTAGCCAATTAGAGCAAAGTCGAACACACCGTCCAAAGCAGTGGTGCAGATCATCCAAAGTGAAGAGCTCCGTGGCCCATTCTCCAAGCCTCCAAGCGTCTCCAAGCTCCTATCCACCATGAGCCACATCTTGCACGCCGTGTCCACGGGCTCGCAGGCCTCGCTCGTGCCCATCAAGCGCGCGTTGCTGTCCGTGTCGGACAAGACGGGCGTCGTGGAGCTCGCCACTTACCTGTCGCAGCACGGCGTGGAGCTGCTGTCCACGGGCGGCACGGCTAAGGCGCTGCGCGACGCCAAGCTGCCGGTGGTGGACGTGTCGACGTACACTGGCTCGCCCGAGATCATGGACGGCCGCGTCAAGACGCTACACCCCAAGATCCATGGCGGCCTGCTGGGCGTGCGTGGCAATGCGCAGCACGAGGCCGACATGGCGGCCAACGGCATCCAGAACATCGACCTGGTGGTGCTCAACCTGTACGCCTTCGAGGCAGCGGTGCGCAACGGGGGCGATTTCGATACGTGCATCGAAAACATCGACATCGGTGGCCCGTCCATGCTCCGCTCGTCTGCCAAGAACCACAAGGCCGTGGTCATCTGCTCCAGCCCCACACAGTACCCCACGCTCATGCAGGAGCTCGAGACCAACAAGGACTCGTTCAGCACGTCGTTGCAGTTCCGTCGCAGCTGTGCCGCTGCCGCCTTCTCTCTGGCGGCCTCGTACGACTCGGCCATCTCGTCGTGGCTCAATGGCCAGCTCGGCTCGGCGGCCCCGACGGTCACCCGCGTGTACAAGAACGAGTTCCCCCTCAAATACGGATGCAACCCGCACCAGAACCCGGCGGCTATCCTCAGTCGCGTGGGCAGCAAGCTGCCGTTCACGGTGCTCAACGGCACCCCCGGCTACATCAACCTGCTGGATGCCGCCAACGCCTACCAACTTGTGCGTGAACTGCGTCTGTCGCTCGGCCTGCCCGCTGCCGCTTCGTTCAAGCACGTGAGCCCCGCAGGTGCTGCCGTGGCTGTCGACCTCGAGGATGGCCTCCACGCCGCCTACGAGGTGGGCAATGTGACGCTCACCCCGTTGTCGCTCGCCTACCTGCGTGCCCGTAACGCCGACCCTTTGTCGTCGTTCGGTGACTTTGTCGCTGTCAGCGACGTTGTGGACGAGGCCACTGCCAAGATCCTCAAGCGCGAGGTGAGCGACGGTATCATCGCCCCGGGCTACGAGCCGGCTGCCTTCGAGATCCTCAAGGCCAAGAAGGGTGGCAAGTTCATCGTGCTGGAGGCCGACGCCAGCTTTGCTCTTCCGGACATTGAGTACCGTGAAGTTGCTGGCATCACGTTCGCCCAGAAGCGCAACGACGTCCTCTTCTCGTCCGAGAAGCACCTGGCGGACGTCCAGACGACTGGCGCGGGTCCTCTCACGGACGCCAAGAAGCGTGACCTGGCCCTGGCTGCAATCACACTCAAGTACACGCAGTCGAACTCGGTGGGCTATGCCAAGGATGGTCAGATGATCGGTGTGGGCGCCGGCCAGCAGTCGCGTGTCGACTGCGTGAAGCTCGCTGGCCGCAAGGTCGCTATCTGGCACCTGCGTCAGCACCCAAAGGTGCAGGGCCTTGTCTTCAAGAGCGGCGTCAAGCGTCAGGAGCGCGTAAACGCTCGTGTGCGCTACATCGAGGGCGACATGGCACCTGCTGAGCTCGAGACGTTCAACGCGCTCTTCGAGACTGTCCCGGAACCGCTTACGGCTGTGGAGAAGGAGGAGTTCCTCAGCAACCTGACGGACGTGAGCCTTGCGTCTGACGCCTTCTTCCCGTTCCGTGACTCCATTGACCACGCCACGAAGCTTGGCGTCAAGTTCATCACCCAGCCTGGTGGCAGCACCCGCGACTCGGACGTGAAGTCCGCCTGCGAGGAGTTCGGCATTACAATGGCCTTCTCCAACCTCCGTCTCTTCCACCACTAAGTGGAACGTAATGGAGAGCGATGACAAGGCTGCGGAGCTGCTTGGGTGCCCCCGCGTTTTTCACATTGAGAGCGGTCTGGGCGTGCTCTCGCGCCTGCAGCCTCTCTCGTGTAGGTGACAAGTCTTCCCGACGAGTGTTCGCTGGCATGTAATCAGTTGTTATTTTACTAATGGACCGCATGTTTGCTTTCCGAGTCTTGAAACGCGAACGCGCTGCTCCTGATTGTATCGACAATCAAAATCCATGGCGCTCTATTATTTTGCGGATGGCTTAGCTGCCTCTATCTCTTCATTCCTAACTTTTGACTGCTCACGACTTGCCCAGACAACTTGCGTCACCTTATACTCGTGTTGCTGTCTACTGCGTTTTCTTCTCCTCGGTCTCGAGGCACTTGTTGATGAACATGAAGTAAATCGTCGACCCGCCAACAAGGATGGCAAAAATCGCTGCCCAAATGAGCTTCACGTAGAGCGGAAAGGGTTCCGTGAACATGCCTTGGCCATGCTTGAAAATGACCAGCAGCTCGGTGAGAACGACAGCAACGCCGAGCCACGCGCGTGGGCCCAATTTCTTGACGGGCGTTCTCTTGCCTCCGCGATAACTCATCGTGAACGAGCAGAAGATGTAGTATTCCGCCACCGCGTAGCTGCCAGCCGAATACCAGATCGCAAGACGGTAGATGTTAACATTGCTGCTCGCAGGCACCCACAGCACCGTCTTGAGGAAGAACGAGTTGAGCATCATAATGGACAGAATCGTCACCATCGACATCACGCGCCAAAAGCGCTCAGCCGATCGGAAAATCTTCCAGTCGTACGCCATCCAGTAGGCAGGCGTGAACTGCGCCAACGCACGCTTTGCCTTGCCCGACAAGTTGGGGATCTTGCGGATGCCCACCCAGTTAAAGCGGCGCATCTCGAAGTAGCGGCAGATCTTCATGCCCAAGTAGATACCCGCGGCGTTGCACGTGAAGATATCAAAGAAGAGGTGGTCCCACCAGCACTCGTTAAAGTTCGCCAACCAGTGACTGAACGTGATTTCGTACAGTTCGAACATGACGCTCAAGATCCACGAGATCATCTTGCTGCGGACCATAATGGACCCGACAATCCATCCGAAGAAGTGCATGATCACGAAGCGGTCCAAGAACGTCGCCTTGATGTTGGCGAACTGCGAGTCCGGGTTCTCGGGCGTGAAGACGCGGCAGTCGGCAGCGTACGACGTCTCCGGCAGCTCCACTCCGAGCCTCGAATCAAAGACCTTCATGAACTGGCGCGCGTCGTTGGTGCGCAGGAACAGCAGCAAGATCAGGAGCATCTCGTACAGGATGAAGAGACCCGTGAGCAGCCTCCACACGATGGGGTGCGGGCGCACGAAGTGGCCGTCGGGCAGCTGTAGCGTGCAGTACGTGAGGAAGAAGGCGCAGGCGTACTTGACGCCGCGCTTCACGTCGGCCGCGTACTGCTCCGCCGGGTCCTCGAGTTGCGCCACGGGCTCGTGGAACGCGGCGTAGACGATCCAGAGCATGAGCAGGAATCCGGCAGTGAGTGTGTGCGGGCTGCTGATCCACTGGTCCTCGTTGTCGTCGTCCACCTCGACCGTCTCCTCCATACTCCACTTGCGGTTCTCATAGTTGCTGCGCGGCTGCGTGCCATAGACCTCCGGGTCGTCGTCCAGGTCTGAGTTGCGGCGGGAGCGCAGCACTCTGCGCTGCGCCACCTCGTCCTGCATGGCACTTTGGTCAGTGTTGTGTCGCTCTTGGTGCTTGTTCTGATCTGAGGCGCGTACAATTTTTTGGTGGATGCAATTTAGTGACGCACTTTTATTGTCTAGTGTCACTGACGGTACTCACTAAAAGGTAAGAAACTTAAGTAATTGGTTTGAAGGAGGAATGATGGTAGATTTTTGTTGTGTCTTGGCCGGTAACAAACGGTAAGGTTCAGCTAAGCTTACCGGATGAATGTGTTATGCTCAGTGTGCCATGAGGTGCACGGCGTCATTGAGTTTTGTGGTGGTGGTGTGCAGGGCCACGTGGATGAGCTTCTTGAAGGCCTCACAGGCCTCGTCGTCCGGCAGGTCAAGCATGAGCGTCTTGTGAACCCACTTGATGCAGTTGACGTTGTGCAGCTCTGGGATGCCGCACGTGAGGGCCAGCACCAGTAGCGTGATGAGCAGGTTCGAGTTAGCGCGAAGCACCTGGAACGCCTCGCACGAGAGTTGCTGGAACTGTTGGTAGTTTTCGCTCTGCTTGCCGCCCATGGCGTCGAGCATCGAAGGGGTGAACACGAACGGTGCACGCTCGCGCTTCACGCCCAACTTGGACTTGAAATTCCCCAGAAAATGTCCGAAGTCAATGTGGAAGAACTTTCCCGAGCGCTGCAGCATGATGTTGTCGTTGTGGCGGTCACCAATGCCGAGAACGAAGGTAGCAACGCAGTACCCAGCACATGATCGCACGAAGTTTTGCGTTATTTCCTGGTCTCGGCTTGCTGTCGATTTCTTACGCCCCCATCGCCGCGGTGATATCGGAAAGCAGGATGAGACTGATCGCTTCTCTTTGCTGGGACTGCTAGGTGGAGAACCGGTTGGTGACACAGAGTCAAGCGCAACATCGGCAGAAGTGGTTCTTACTTTGTCCTTGGGCGAGTCTGGTCGCCTGAACAGCCAGTCCGAAAGAACCCCGTCCTTGACAAGAGCGTCCTTCGCCGCGTTAAGCTTTCGACCGAGTTTTGTCCGCGATTTTGCGTGGCGTTCATAGATAATGCTCGCCAGTGTCTCCGAATCGCCAACCACTTCGATCATGCCGATTTCGTCACCGGTGGATATGCACGCATAAGGCAACAAGCAAAGGTCAAGTCCAGCCTCCCTCCATAAATCATCCATGACGCGCAGAATCTGAAGAACAAGCTGGTCCTGACGAAGGTCGTCGCCTGACTTGAAAATCACGTAAGGCCGTCCATGCTGCGCTTTGGCGCTTTCAAACTGTAGAAATAGCGGACGTTTTTTTGATTCCATCACGCGGCAGCTCTCCACGATGACTTTATTACAGTATGATCGCGGTTGTAAAGGTAGCTGAAACGTTTCAGGGAGGAGGATAGCACCAAGCGCTTTGTGTAGCTTCTCCTTGCGAGCTGTCGATGAAGTCTCACCTTTAACGACCGCAGCAGTCTCTTCCAACTTCTTCATAACGTAAACTGACTGGCGGATCTCCAGCTTGTAGCTCCCACACAGTTGCAAGTATTGCGATGTGATTAGGTCGAAGCGCTCAGCCGTTTGATGGTTGTGCGCCTCAGCCTTCAGGAACCAATACAGCAAGTATCCAATTTGTGATGGGTTTGTCAACGCGCGCATCAACAGGAACCGAGCCAAAGCGGAGTCATGGTACCGCTCATTCTTCAGCGCCTGAACAAGTTGGAGGAGATACAGCTGCAATCGGTAGTCAGGTAATGCATGCATGCACCGAACTGCATAAGCGCGAACTTTAGGATCTGAGTAGAGCGGGCTCAGCAATTGAAGTGCTTGGAGGTACGTTGGCTGCCTCCAGTGTAATAACAATCGGTATGCTTCCAGCACCTGTTCTCGATTTCCCCACTCAACGGACAGCAAAAAGGCTGGTAGCAGTGCAGAATCCTCCATCAGAATCGGGCGTGACGTCCAAATGAAAGTTCGATCCTCTGCAGACAGCTCAACAAGAGGGTCTCGTCTCAGTCGCTGCAGAAGCTTTTGCTTATCTGCTGGTATACTTTCCAGGGTATCCGGTGCGTGAGCTCCAGACGTTCCCTCACTGCCTTCGCCTTTGAAAAAAATGGATGCCCGGAAGGTTATACTTTTCTTCTTGTTCTTGGCGGACATACTCGAAAAGGCAAATGATTGCGGACATGACCCAGAACACTCCAAGAGGATCTCCATGCTTCCAACCTTTTGGTGGTTGAGACGTTCGTGACGTAAGCAGTTTTCGATATCGAGGGGTGTAATGATACCTGATCCAGCAGGGAGCATCAAAATGTCCATTTGAGTGGATCCAGCCCTTAGTGTGTGACCAAAGTCGAACAAATGAAGTCCGCTCCACGCAACTACCTCTCCTGTCTTTGTAACGAAGGTAAACTTCAAATGTGAACCATGAGGGATATCAATCAGTCGTAGTCCCATTTCGATGCCAGTATTCGGATCGCACGTGACCTCACGCGTCGTTAGCTTCTCTCTATTCGAATCAGACTTTGATTCATACCGCAGCAGGGTGCTGGTTTCATAAAGTGTTGTCGACCCGTGCTGAATGCTTATCTTTGCGAGCGAAGCCGTCTCGGTGACAGTCAAATGCACTTTTTCGATATTCAAGACAAGTTGGCGGTGGTCCTGCGAGACTGGGCCTTCTGGTGGAGATGGGAACAACTCCGTGTTCCCTAATTCACTGGTTCCTGTTGCTGCCGAGAATGGAAGTGGTAGCGCATGAGCGTACGCTGAAACGTGAAAGAACCGCTCGTAGTGAAAGAATAGATATCTGCCAATCTCCTCAGTAACGAACTCGAGGATGTAAAAATCATTGCTGGTTGCAGTCCCCAAAGCCGCATCGTGGTCGTTGGAATCAATTACAACTTCCAAAATCCCAACAATCTTGGCTGTCTCCACAGAGCCCCCATTTGCTTGCAACGAATTGAATTCATAAAACGGGGCAGCAAGGAGAATCGTGCCGGGTCGATACAACTCACGTACCACATCATTTTCGTCGATGTCATCGCATAGTAACTTTGATGCATCTGCAATGCAAATAGGTCCGTCTTTGTCCAGAACACGCTGCCCAGTGCTCGAAGCAATATCTACGCTTCGCTTCAACAACTTTTCATCCGAAAACTGTTCCAACAAACCAGAAGCGTTAGCAAAATTGGCGGCTTACACAAACTCAGTAGCATTCTATGCAGTACCTTGATGACAAGCTTGTGATTTGGCTCGTCCAGTGCATAAATCCTCACTTTGCGAGCGGAGAAAATGGAGGTCAACGCATTTTTCACGTACTCCAGCGTGTGGTCTAGCTCATTTTCCGGTGTTATGTTTGGAAAGTGGTCTTTGCAAAAGGTTTTCACGGAGCAGTTAGCAAACCCTCCTGGCTCCGCAGCAGGGTATTCACTCTTTTGTCGAACCAGACTAAACTGGAGCGCCCACTTTTTAAAACTCTCCATCTACACAAAACGTAACGGATTTACAGTGAGATTTTGTATCCAGTGATAACGGCCGATTCTGACTAAACGTACCTCGCTTGCTTCTGGCGCCAAGTCGTTCTTCTCTGCATCGATCAGGGCGCAACTGGCAGCATTTAGCTCTAGTATGGTCTAGTACATTAAGAAACATAACACATCAGCGAAGAGCACACAACCAACTAGCAGTAACACGATACAAACCTTCATGGGTATGGTGAGGTACTCTGCAAGCTCCATTGCCATCACTTTCATCGTCGACGAACCGTGGATACAGAAGTAGTCTCCGATTCCAAGTCTCAGCTGGGGGTACAGGGCTCCTTGTTGCAGAGCCATTGCACTGGGCGCAGAGGCTTTCGCTAACGCTAGGTTACCACTAATAACGATGCAAAAGTCTCCTTCCTGCTGTAGATTGGCGTTTGCGATGCCCAACGACAGCGTTTCACCTGGTCGTAAACTCTCCCGACGACTGGCAGCAACAAGAGCCTTGATCTCATCAGCCGAAAATGAGTTGAAGTATGGCACACTGCAGATCAGCGATATCGGCTATAGTGGCAGCAAGAAAGCGTATCATCAGTTAGTTTACTGGCAGTGAGGTGCCACTCACGTACCAACTTACCGAAATGTTTTGCTGCCGCAGCTCAATCTCGTTCTTGGTGCGGTCGTTGAATTGCATGTTCATGCGCTTCATGAACATGAGCTGCCGGAACGCCAGCTTCCACTTGTTCTCCTTTGGTTGAGGCGCAGTCTCCGTCTCTGCAGGAACTGCTTGACGCGCTTCGTCCAGTGCCACCTCGGGTAGTTCCTCCGCCTTCTCATTGCTCACTGACAGCTCCAAGTCCTCTGGACGCACCACTTCACTCATGTGTCCGATTGCGTCCTAAGAAGCGGCTGCGCGAGTAGCCGCTGCTTGGCCGTCGCTTCATCCACGTCCGTTACGCTGCACTCACAAACAAGTCATTTTTGCGAGATGGCTACTTTATAAAACGAGTGTGCCACAACAGGATTTTATTCTGTTCTAGAGGGCGGGTAGGATGCTTCTGTCAAAGTTTCGAATCAGGAGAGAGCGATCGCCTCCGAGGCGGGTCCAGGAGCCCCATGACGTTCAGCACGCCGCCCTTCATCCACCTGGGCATCGACGCCAGGACGGGCAAGTCCTACCACATTTGCTCGCGCAAGGTGAGCGTTTAAATGACGAAAAATCCGATCTTTTCGACTGTAGAAATGCTCCCAGCAGCTCCATTTTAGCAAATACGAATGTATTTAATGTACTAATTGCTGTATTGGTGCTGTGCAATTGCCAGTCGCTGCTATCCTTCGGCGCCATCCTGTTGCTGATCGTGGCCATGTCCTCGGAGAGGTTCCTGTTTAAGGTTATGGTGGACCGGATGGAGTCGTACAGGTGCGGACAGCTGCAGCTAGCTGGGAGCAATAGGTGGACTGACGGAGATTTGTGCTTTAATTTTGTATTTTGTGCTTAGATATTTTTTGTCCCAGCTCATGACGTTCCTGTACATCCCTCCGCTGTTCTGCATTGTGAGCTACAAGGCAACGCATGACGTACGTTTGTTGGATCATTGTGGGGTTGTGGGGATGGTGCTGACGTGTTTGTTGTTGCTATAGGATCTGGTGGATGACGATGGGATGGAGTTCCCTAAGTTCCACTTCTTCATCATGGGCCTGCTCGACCTCATTCATGTGAGATTATGGTGCTGGCAATTCTGCAACGATACCAGTATTCACAGTTGTGTGGCTGTCAATGTCAGGGCTTGATTCTGTTTATTGCCGGCGGGAGGACAGACCCGACTCAGACGCTTCTCTTTATGCAGGGTTCTATCCCCGTATCTGCCTGCATGTCAGCAATATTCTTCGGTGTCAGGTATGATGAACCTGGAGCACATTTTGCCTGTTGTAAGTTACAGCAGGAATCGAGGCCCTAACTGCCCATATTTGTTGAAAAGATACACACGACCCCAAGTTGTAGGAATGTTGGCTATCACAGCTGGCCTCATTCTTTCGCTGATTCCCTGTATTGAAGAGTAAGCCAACTTGCTACAGCTAAGTTGTGCACGGTCGCAAAGCTAACGCTCTTTGTTGATTCAGCATCGACAGCAAGGAATTCGATGACAGGGAAATTGGCTGGAACAGGTGGGAGTGTTTGACGGCGTCGCTGCGAATGCAACGGAGTGTAAACTGACTTTGTTTTTCATTTGCGTAGCGTATTCTATCTTCTCGCAGCTATTCCTGGCTCGCTGTCGATGCTTTATAAGGAGCGCGTGATTCGTGATCAGCCGGTGGATATGTCGTACCTGAACGCATGGGTTTCGGTGAACCAGTTTATTGCTGGATTGCTCGCTGCTCCTCTCATCTTTGATGCTGGGGTAAGATGTTTCCTTAAAATTCGCCTTGGATGTTTCTCTTTGCCATGCGCAAACTGATTGTAAATCTGTGTGCTGTGCTTAGTTTCTCCATCTCGACCAAAAAACCAGTGGTTTGATGTGTCTAATTCAAGGCGAGAGCGAGGTATCCACAGATCATTGCTATGTAAGTTTTCGTTCGGATGCGTGTGACGTTCAAAACAAAGTCGTTGGATCCAGTAGAACTTACTTGTGTCTGTATGCATCCAGATGGGACTTCCTATCCTGATCCTCTACGTTTTCAGCAATATCGTCGTGAATCTGCTACTGCTCCAGCTCATCCGACTTACCAGCGTCTCCACAATGTACGGGTGCACTCTTGTCGGTTTTCTAACGTCATTTGTGGTACTAGCGTGGTATCAAGTGGATCCCGACAATTTTGGAATCATCAATCTCCACGATGGCTTGCGAAACTGGATCCCGCCATCCGTGTTCGTGGATGTGTTTGCGTTCCTGATTATATTTGCCGGCAAGATACTTTACCAATGGGATCCGGATCCGGAGGTAGAAGCAACGACCTTGTCTGCAGAGGACAAGGAGGCCATGGCTTTACTCGATGGAGACGACGACTATGGACTACGCTACACATAAAGCGTTCTCAGTTATCAGGTCAGAAAGAGGAAGACGAAGCAACAAAAGCTATCATCAAGCGCAGGAAAGAGTTCGGTCATATTTACATTTTCAGCTCGCGAAGCTCTTGGATGAAAATGAAATCCGAGATACAGCGTTACAACGGTCCTGGCTGCGAGCAGGATAAAGCCATCCTCGGTATGTTATCCAATGTTTTTTTTTGCCTCGTTGTCTGTGTTGGATATGTTCATGCTAAACGATTGCTAGTCACGTGGATACTTCAAGTGCTCAGCAACATCGATGGAGTGCGGCCGCCTACTCGCTATTTTCAGTGTAGGTCTCACCACTTCCACTGGGCCGTTTACTAACCGCCGTGCGCTGTCAAAACTCCTCGTCACTTGTGCAAAAGAGAAGCAGGCTTGACGTGATGTCGACAGCGCTGAAGCAAACAACGGCCTCGCGCCTTGCAAAGACAAAGAAGCCGCTGTCTGAAATGCATCAGTTGCAGCGCGCCGTGAAGGAATTGCAGCGCGAGGCTGCCGACCAGTTAGTTTTGGAGGTGGAGTCGCAGGCCACATTTGAGTTTCTGACGTCGCAGATTCGCGCTTTGCGCGGCGCGTTTGATACTCTTTCGGACGTTCTGATGGCGGAGGTGGATGGACTACGCAAAGACATGACTCGCAAGCTTGGTGACTTGGACGCCGAAGTGGTGCGCCAAGGAGAGATGCACAAGGCTACTCATACAGAGGTAATGCAACTAAAGCGTACAATGGAGATATGGGGGCTGAAAGAGCGCGACTGGGCGAAGGACAACGAGATCCTTAAAGCTTCGCACAGCCACAACGTGGAGTGGATGCAGCAATTGCAACGTGATGTAATGGACGTGAAGGACAAATTGCACGAGATTAAGAGCGATACAGGAGGTCGGATCTCGGAGATCTGTGAGGAGGCAAACAGCTTGCGCGGGAACTGGCAGAAGCACGTCGATGACATGTTAGATCGACTCCAAGATTTTGACACGACTGCTCACAGGCAAGCCGCAGAAGCGCGAGCGCAGGCTCAACAACGTGCAGATGATCTGGAACTGATGGAGCAGGCAATCAGCACCGTTCAAAAGCAGCAAACGCAGGTACGATCTGGACTTGAGGAGCAAACGCAAAGCGTAGCGTCCCAGCTCACGTTGCTGGTCAAGAAAGTTGAGATTGCAGAGGCGCAAGCAAACAACCACCGAACAGCCCTGGAACAGCTTCGGGGCAAGAACGCTTTGATGGAAAAGGAGCAGCGGCGGAGGATGGATAATATAGGCAAGATGTTCACGGTGAGTATGCAGGATTCATTCCCAGCAAACAACTTCTGCTCAGGAGCTAACACCTTGTTCTTGCACTGTCAGATTTTTGCTGATGCACTCAACATATCGCCAACGATGCTTGCGGCCAATTGAGAAGCATTTTATTCAACAGTGCCAATGTCATATTTTTCTTGAACGCCTGAGCGCACGCTCGAATTAAAGTTGATGAGCAGCAGATTGAACCATTTAGCGCGAGTTTATCTCGAGGGAGATCTGCTGCACCGCCTTGATAAAGGCATCGACGTGCGCAGGTTCCATGTCCGGGAAGCAGCCGTGGCCAAGGTTTGCCACATACTTCTGCGTGCCGAAGCGCTTGAGCATCTTCTTGACTTCATCGTAGATGGTGTCCGTCGACGCGTAAATGACGCTCGAGTCCATGTTGCCCTGCAGCGAGACGCGGCCGCGAGCAAGCTGGCGCACCTCGACCGGGTCGGACTGCCAGTCCAGACCAATGCAGTCGTACTTGGTGGCCACAAGCTTCTCGTAGGCATACTGCGTGCCCTTGCAGAAGCATATCATTGGCGTGTCGGGGGCCTCCGCCTTGACACGGTCGGCAATCTGGATCAGGTACGGGAACACAAATTCGTAGAAGTGATCCTGGGTCAGCACCTCAGCGCCCACAGTCTCAAAGACCTGCAGCGCCTGCGCGCCAGCACGCTGCTGGGCCAGCAGGAAGTTCACACACACATCGGTGATGCCCTGCAGCAGCTTGTGGGCTGCCCCCTGGTGCTGATACAAGAACGTCTTCAGCAGCGCCTTTGTACGACTGCCGCTTCCCTCAATCATGTAGCACATAAGCGTCAGCGGGGCACCCACGAAACCAATGAGCGGCACCTCGCCGTTGATCTTCTGACGGGCCAAGTTGAGCGCGTCCAGCATGTAACCGAGCGTGTCTTCGATGTTGGGGTTCAGGTCGATCTTGGCAATGTCCTCGGGCGTGCGGATCGGGTCCGGCAACACGGGCCCCACCTTGGGCACCATCGTAACCTCCATGCCCATGGCCTGCGGGATCACCAGAATGTCCGAGAAGATGATGACCGCGTCCATATGGTAGCGGCGCAGCGGCTGCAAGCTCACTTCCACCGCCAGCTCAGGCACGCCGCACATCTGCACACCAAAGCTCCATGAGTCACATTATCACAATAAGGAAATATCACAATAACTTAACTATACCGTGAAAAAGTCGTAGCCCAAGTCACGCAGCTCGCGGAACTCCGGCAAGTGGCTAATGGGATACAAATGACAAAACGATCAGTAACTCGACGATCATTACCTTGATTGGCAGACGACACGATGTCTCATCGGCTCACCGTCCGGCTTGGCGCATGCACCACACGGGAACGCGCTCCGTGCGGTCGCCCCGCAGCGCGCGCAGCAGCAAGTCGTTCTTGAGCTTGGGCAGCTGGTCCAGCGGCACGCGCTCGAGCGGCGTGCGCGTCGTGGGGAAGGGCAGCGCCTTGTTGCTCTTCTTTTTGTTCTTCTGCTGCTGGCGCTGCATGATGTACGCGGCGGCGGCGGCGGCTGACAGGGCCACGGCCAGGGACGTGGTGGCGCTCACTTCGCCCATCTTTGCGGTGGTCTGGACGAAAAGGCGAGTGAGTCTGGAGAGCTACGTGTGATGTGAAAAAGTGGCGGTTTGGAAATGGAGCACGCGATTGGCGGATAAAGAGGACAATGTGATTGGACGGAGGGACCACGATATTTTCAGCGAATGAGCGGTGTGCAACGCGACCACTTCAACGTCATGCCATTGGTCCTGCAAAAATGACAGAAATGTCAGCTTCTTGCTACGAACGTCTAGTGAGCGGCAGAAATTTACGCCGACATGAAAGTTGGAGTTGCCTGTCAAATGGCTGTAAAGACAATGATGGCTTTAAGTTATCACTCATTTCCTGCATGGGCTGCTGCAGTCTGGATGATATGAAGTTTAGTGCACCAGTATAAGGAAATATAAATTTCTGCGTACAAAGGACAACGAACTCCTCTCCTCCGTTTTCGATAGTAGCAGCATCTTCAGACGAAAGTAGCACTGGCACTGGTAGACCGCAGGAAAAGGCGAACGTTCATTACTTGCTCCGAAAAAAGATCCTCTCCGCGTCGATTTCCTGCGTGTTAGCACAGAGCTACCAAAGCTGCAAACCTGCAGCCCCAATGACGAGCACTCGCTAAAAAAAAGAAGAGTTTTGTCGTAAACGACAAACCCGTTTACAGGAGTCCAAGAATGCGCAGGCTTGCTTCCACGCTCAAGCCGGTGTTCACGAGCAGAGCAAGATGGCCTTTTGAAGCACAATAAACAACCATAATGAGTTCCTCATAACAGACAGCATTCCGTACACTACCAGAGCAACGCACCGAAAACTCCCTGCATCCGCTTCTTGGGGTCCCCCGAAGCGTAGCCACGCATGTACAGCACAAAGCCCAGAATGCGGATAAAGCCGGCAATTGCTGCAACCTGAGGACGGTAGATCCTGCAACAAGAAAGAACCACAACCCACACATCAATGTCAGAATAGTTGCGTTCTTTTGGTGTCGAAGAGACACCCCAACGCAACGTACGACGACGTAAAGAGCAGAGCGAGGAAGATCGGGATGTTCTCCAGGATGTTCTGGTGGCCGCGCTGCACGCAGTTAAAGGCCTTGGCGTTCTTGTCGCTCTTCTCGGCGTACATCTAACAGCAATTGGTCAGCTTTGTACCATTTTGGGTCAGTGCACAAGCCACATTTGTCACCTCCGGATACGCGACGCCGTAGAGCTTGCGGGCCTTGCCAACCTTGATGCCAGCCCACAGGTTGACGAACTGCACCAGCACCACGAGCAGTGGTAAGTAGCCGTGCGCAGGCTGCAGCTCCATTTGGATTCCAGACATCTTGAGTGGGAGGGGCGTGCCGGTGTGGGGCTTCGGAGGACGAATCGAAAAATGATGCTACTGGATCGAAAGGTGGGTAGCTGTATTTACGTGATTGCATAATCCAAGCTGAAAAAAGACAACTTTTGTGACTGTCATTCTTGGAGAGTGACTATTGACACACGATGAATTCACGTAGTTTTGTATGTGGCCACTTTGTTGTCTTTTTTCTACCAACAATGCCAGGAGGGGGTGAACGCCAACTCGCTCGGCACGCCGAAACACCGCCTGCGGTTTAAGATCTGTGTGCGTAGCACGCGGGCTTAAACCCAGGACTAAGCATGGCCACATTGCTCGGCTTAGGGTTCTGTCACCGCGCTCCCAGGGGGGG
>KV724495.1:2973-71434 GCA_000500205.2 Phytophthora lateralis | reverse complement strand
GTTTTCTCGGCCCAGAGGCCTCTACAGCCCATTTCCTTGCTGCTGTGAGTTCTCTTTCGAAAGCTGACTGACCCCCTCTCACATTAGTTTCCCTTTTATTTCCGGTCCCACTTATTTCCGATCCCACTTATTTCCGATTCCCACCCCGTCTTTGTCTAGATCCAGAGTGTCGGAAAGTATAGGGAAGTCGGAACGACTGCGATATGGCTGGTTGTCAGGAACCAATTATGATAAAGAGGTTTTTTCATACATTATGACAGGTGTCTTTCAAACTAGTTAAATTATCAATATTTTTCAGGAAACCAAAAAATAAAAATATGTATGATTTCATAAGAAATTATGTAAAAGATAATGCCATAATCGGGAGCCCAGGTTCCCCATGCTTGTTGGAATGTATTGGAATGTACTATAAAGCCGTTGCCCAGAATACGTCTACTTGAATTAGTGATGCGTGTCTAGCTTCAATTCCGCCATAGTGGTGGGGGCAGCGGCATAAGATCACCAAGACTGACAACTATTGATAGATAGCTGCACTGCTCTCTTCATTGCTACTGTATTCCCGCACTTGTCGAATCGATTTGTCTCCGATAGCGCTGATCCATGGCACCATACGTACAGCTCAAGTCTCCATTCGATCCGCCCTCAACCGACATGAATCTCGCCCAGGGGTTGGACCGAAAGGCCGAGTACATCGACAATGATGGCGTCCTTCGACGATCGAGTCGCGTGACTCGCAGAATGATCCAGCGAGGCGTCTCCATCAGAAATGCCAAGGAGTTGGCACCGGATGAGCAGCTCCACACTTCGGTCGATGACCGGAATCTCGAGAAGCAAGCCAGTCGCAGAGCTACCACGCAACTCGGCGAAGAAGCCGAGCGCAAGCGTGCGGCGAACGCTTCACTCAAGAACCAAGCCAAGTTCGACAAGGAGAAGTGGCTGAAAGAAGTCAGCCAGCGAGCAGCAGAGAGAGTGACGCGTCGGCTCGAGCAGCAACAGGAAACGGTACTCGCGCTTGAAGACCTCGTCGACGTGACGGAGAACAATACGGCTATGTCACCGTCGCGAACCAACACTTACATCGACAATGAGGGCAACCTCCGCCGGAGGATCTCAACTCCTGCCGACATTTCACAGGAATCCGAGGTAGGTTTCGTCCCCGGGCCTACGACCCCGCCACCTCCAGCTCCCACGAAACCCGACGAGCCCCACGATTTCTGCTAAAACTGCGTGCCTTCCGTGCGCTTGTACATTTAAACAAAAATAACAGTAATGTTCATTTCAATCATGCCATGTTGAAACAGGATAATTTGTACGAGACGGTACCTCACCTCAGATCATTAGAATACACTAAAGGATACTACGTAGTATTCCTTATCCTCGTGTTCTTAGCCGCCTGAATGTATAGAGGGGTGTCTGGTGCCTGGTTCCTAGTCCATTTCGTTTGTTATCCACAACCCGATAAATCGTTCTGGTGAGCTCAAGACGTTTGGCACGTTTCGAAGTCACCCCGACATTAAGATGGAGCGGCTGCAGCGTTTACTTTCCGACCGTCCAGCTCCATTAACGCCCTTGGAGCTGAAGGTCGACTTTGTTGATCAGGACGGAGTTTTGCGTCGCTCCAACACAGTCACGAAGCGCATGCTCATCAGAGGAGCGACCGTGGGGAAGTTGGAATATCTTTCCATGGAGACAATCACCGACACTAGCAACGATAAACCACGAAGTTCAGCAGAAGTCGATCCATCAGGTGTTCATCTGGCGCTTCTTGCCTCGCGCTCAATGTCCGAGTCGGATCTCATTCCTCGCGAAGAGCGCTTGAGGCGCCGCACGCAGTTCCAGTTGCATCTTCGTGATCGCAAGCACAGTATTCTCGTGGAGCAAAACACCCGCCAACAAGAACGTCTTCAGCTTTGGCATGACGCCACAGAGCTTGACCCAGCTGTGGAAACCACAAGCCAGAATACAGCACAAACGCCTTCGCCAAGATCGCAAACTTACGTCGATGAAAACGGCAATCTGCGCCGTAAATGCGCGCTCATCTCATTTCCTGTACAGTACGAAGGGTCAGCACTAGCAGATCAACGCGGAGAAGCCTCACAGTCGACGATAGCGGGTGATCAAGCGCAATCTGCGTTGACGTCTCCACCATCGCCAGTATCCCTCGTCCTTGCAAAGAGTTCATCGACAAAACCTCGAATTCGCACCTCACTCGTGATTGAGTTCGCCCAAAATTTCATCGATAGCTAGAAGAAGTTCCTGTGCAACGTGTTATTAGCATATCACCCATGACTCACAGTGTTTAGTTACCATCCATGAATGCCGCAGCGTACCATTTTAGTGCAGTTTTGGTGCAGTTGGGAGCAGTGAAATTGGGCGTTTCTGGAATTGTCACCAACTATTTTCTGCGCTTGCTTTTCCTAGCAGCTTCTGCATTCGGTAGCAAATGTCTTGAGCGCACCAGTCAGCTGTAATCATCGTTCGGGCTCCATGAGTGGCATTGGAGAAGCGGCGGTCTCAAACGCGACGCCTGCTGGCGATGTCGAGTCTGATGCCTTGTATCAGGTGAGACTCATACATGGCTGGCCACCAGCTTTGACGATCCGTCCACTGGATAAAAGTATCGTATCGTCCTTTTACGGACTGCAACTGGAACTTCGAGGTTGCGCAAAGGCCCAGGACGATTGTCGTACTCCTATCACGTTAATCAATGATGGTCAAACGTTATCGGAGACCACTGAGAGCAGGAAAGCAGCCACAGCCCCGCTACAATTCGGCAGCAAGTCTCCGCCCTCACCAACGCAACTTGCGTGCTTGGATGGCATCTCGGGACCCTTTCAAGTGGTTATCACCGGCAAAGTTGCTGCTCCAGCATCCCCCTCGACTGAAATGGACGAAGAAGCGCTTGCAGCACTGCAGCAGATGAACAGTGTGCAGGTGGACAACACGCTGTTGGAAATCAATGGTGAAGGCTTCCTGGTTGACGCCGGTGCGACGGGAGCTGACATCTATCGCCGTCTCTGGTTCGTGGCATCACGAGCGTCCTTGGCTACTCCGTTCGAGCTGACATTCCGTCGGCATAACCTCGCGCAGGCATCAGCCAAAATTGTGCCATTCGCGAAACGAAAAGAGGTTCAGGACGCCCAACTTGCTCAGCTGCCGAAGATTGCCGCCCAAGAAGCGGCGCTGCCTCTCGATATTCGCCGCAAGAAGCTTTTTCTCTTCCAGCAATTGGACTTCGAGCGAGAGCACTACTTGGTCGCGTACGTCAGTGGTCCACTACAGGATCTGCACACAAAAGTCATGGGTGACGGTCAGTGGCAAGCCTTCGAATATGGCAAAACGTTGTGGTATTTCCACGCACCCACAGGTCGGTTGTTTGCTCGACATCCACTGCGAAACCATCCAGAAGCTCGGGAACTCATCGAGAGAGTTCAACAACAGATCCAACAGGCAGCTCGCCGACTACAGCGACGAACTCGATCTTACCAGCGCAGACGGCGTCTGATGTCGGTGATTCAGGCGGAAATGCAGCGGAGAGAAGTGGAGAGGCGAAAAGAGCAGCAATTGCAACAAGCAGTGCGCCGACTTCAGCACCGAATGCGAGCATACCAACGTCGGAAGAGATTCTTGGCCACAATTGAAGCGGAAAAGAGACGGCAGGAAGAACTTCGGCGAGAGCAGCAACGAGCAGAAGACCGACAGCGCGAAGAACAGCGAGTCGAAGACATTCGCGAAATGGAGGTGATGAAGCAAGAGCGACGCCGGTTGCAACAAGAACTTGACGAGCTCAAGCTTGAGCTTCAACGGCTACGGGAACTCAAAGAGAAGACAGCGTTAGCTCAATCAGAGACACAGACCAGCAGTAGGCGAGATGATGAAGGAGCCATCGAGCTACTCAGGAAAGAAGAGCAGCAACGGGTTCAGGAATGTCTCGAAAAACTGGCGTTGGAATTGAACCGAAAGACTGAGAGTGTGGCAGCGGAGTCCCAGACGCAAACCAGCAGCCGAAGCGATGAAAGTGACACTCACCAGCAAGTGAAATTGGCAGAGCAGCAGCGAGCACAACAGCGGATAGAAGAACTGGAACTGAAACTGCAGCATCAAAACAAAAAAGAAGTCGCAGAGTCAGTCACTCAGACCAGCGGTCGCCGTGGAAGTAACTTGTTTGATGAAGGTGTTGATACGGGGAACGATCTTGAGTGGCAACGTTATCTGACACTGCTACGTGTGGCTGTCAAGAACAAGAAGAAGGCCTCTCCCAAGTGCCAACATACTCAGACGGAAAGCGTCGATGGTGAAGCAACTCTTCTTGCTTCGTCAATGCTTCGAGCACCTCAACATGCTGTTTCCTTTTCGTCTGTGTCCCGAAAACTCACTGGCGAATGGAACGGATTTCCATCGTGGCAGCGAGGTAGCGGCTACACCAGCAGCAGCAATAGCAGTAGTACCAGCAGTGTCCTGACGCTCAAGAGTAGTCTTGGTATGTTCGATGAGCTAGACGTCGTCTCACCACCAACTCGCACGTTCGAGTCTTTCTTTCCTCCCGATCTGATGGCATACGATCACCCTCCACCTCCACTTGTTGAGCACCCGTGGAGACAGGATTCAAGTTTTTTGCCCCTAAAGTCCAGCCGAAAGATGGTGGAAGTCACGCCAGCACACCAGCCCTTGGCGTTGCCGCTGCAGGAATATCAAGAACCAATCCGACCTATCCGCACCACGGGAAACTCTTCCCCACTTGTGCAGAACTCTCCAGCCTCTAGTCCAACGAGGCTTCCATACATAACACGACAACGGAAAAAGTTCGCAGGGTCTCCATCATAGACACTCAACGGGTCATAATAACAAAGCAACACCTACGAATATGAAAGAAATCCAACGGTTTGCCTGTTATCCGTCACATGTCCTCACCCACCTTCACACGTTCCGCTGACAAGCCTTCCTCTACTGGTCATTTTGTCCCGTCACCGTTGTCGTCTTTTAAGCAACCGCCTGCAGCCACTGTGATTCAAGCTTCCGCAAATTTACCCGGAATTCTGTCAGCACCGACTTTTCTGCGCGTTGGTTGCTCTGATGGCGTATCCTGCTCAATGCAATTAGTTGTTCTGCTTCAGCTGGCGCACGTAATTGCTGAGACGGTGCTGAGCCTTGTTGGCAATCTGTTCGGACAAACAAAGCACCGCAGTAAGCAAAATCACCCAAAGAAGAGAATCGCAACCAAGCCCGTACGTCAATAGAGGGGTTGATGGCGAGCAGCGAACGGATGTCCTGCAGCGCCAGGCGGTAGCGCTCCAGACCTTCGTAGGCCAGTGCACGTCGCAGAAGGGCCTTCTGGTTCTTCTCGTCGTACTCGAGCACGTGCGTGCAGTCACGAATCACACCGGAGAAGTTGCTAAGCTGCTGGTTGCAAGCCGCGCGGTTGTTGTAGCACGACAGAGCGAGGGCCGATCCGGGCTTGTCGCTGCAAGCCTCGATAGCCTCGCCGTACACCTCAATGGCCTTCTCAAACTGGGCGTTCTTGAACGCGTCGTTACCGCGCTCCTTCAGCAGCTCGGCGGGGTTCATACCCGAGCGCTTGGCCTGCTCAGCGCGGGCCTGCAGAGGCTCGATCTCCGTCACGAGGCGGTTCAAGTCGGCGTTGTTGAAGTCCACGCGCTGACCGGCACGCAGCGTGGCGAGCGCCTCGTCGTACTTCTTCAGGCCCTTGAGCGCCACACCGTGACGGTGATAACCTGTACGCAGTGTACCGTAAATTTTAGTCAGCTTTAATGGCTTCAACAAATTAAAAATGGATCCACAACGATTGGAGGAGACGAGAGAATTTCGGCGGCACGGGTAGGTACCACCGAAAAAAAGCGTTATCAGGACGGCAACGCACCCTTGACGAACTGGGGATTGATGCGGACACATTCGGCGGCATCGTTCGCGGCCTCCTGGAACTTTCCCCAGCCAGCGTTGGCAGCACTGTAACACCACAGGCAATGTATATCCATTGACGTCAGCATCACAGACAGGGAAATATATACCCGGAGAGAGACAGAAAATAACGAAAAGGGTCCATATTGGATAGTGGACGCACCTGCGGTTGGAGAAGTAGACGTGGTTGGACGAATCGATCTCGATGGCCTCAGAGTACTTGGCTACGGCCGTGGAGTAGTCCTGGTTCTTGAAGGCCTCGTTGCCCTCGCTGTGTATTGCAAGAAGAACAGGATTTAGTATGAGGGAGGGGGGGGGTGCTATTGATGCCAGGGAAGAGGGGGCGCACTTCTTCTTGGCGTCAGCGGCGGCGTTCGGCATGGCGGCGGTCTGTTGGCGCAGGCGAATTTGTGTCTGGATTTGCGAATGCTGGCTGTTGTATGGCTGGCTGCTGATTGGCTCTCACCTCGGCGATGTGGTTTAACATGAGATTGATGTTGGAAACGTAAACGGGGTGGACCACATGAATACCAGCTTTCGGATATTTCGGTGGTCGATATATACTTCAACTTAGAACCTGAAAGAAATCATCACTAACCAGCCATTTCAACGCTTCTCAAGTGCAATGCTTGACACCCATCCCGACCAACGACGATGTTGTCTACACAGCATTTCCCCCCAACTTGGGACTTGGGGTTCCCAAGTGCAACGCAAACAAAGTGGGTCGCTTTTCTCGTTTCATCGAACCGCCGACGACATGTATAACCCAAAGCTCAAACCTACTTATTCAGCTTTCTGGTAATGCACCTTAGAGCATGTAACGAGACTGTGTTCTCGAGCACGCGGCGAAATATCCAACCGTTGGACGGGGTAGTGGTCTGCGAGCTGTCGGCGTTCATGATGCAGGCCGGGAAATCGGCCGCAGGCTTATCGGCCTCTCGTAAAAGTCCGGCAACCCGAAGCCGTGGCCGATCTCGTGTGCGACGATCGTGACCCGATCGTTGTCGATGCTAGCGAGGATACTCTCCGTGTTCACTACCTGGCTACCTTCGAGAACCGACTTTCTCGCTTGCACGATGCGAGCTGGCGCGTCGACGTCGGTCACGGCTGGATGTTGCGTCGCACACTAAGTCTCACTACGGCTTCTAACTGTAGTGTAGTGTTCAGGTACTATTAAAGTCGATGTGAACCAGGACAAAATAGAAAAATGTTTGTACGGCGCCAACTTCTCTGTGTGGAACAGAGGTCCTTGACACACCAAAGAATCGAGCTGTTATCGTCGCGCGGTTTGCTGCTATGTAGACGCTCATTTTCCACCACTCGGCTAAATCACCGGCCGATCAGCAGCATGGTGGGCATTTGACTATCGACTTGTACAGCCTCATTCATAGAGAGTATTTATTTATTAAAATACGCGCCGTCCTTCTCTAGGTGGCGAGGTTGACTCTATTCAAAACAACGTGGCCCGTATCCATAATAAAGATAATACTGGAGTCGCCTACGCGCAGTTGGTGGCTTCATTCAGCAACTCGCGGACGTACTGGTAGCTGAGACCAATTTCCGTGACCGTGGCCATGCTGGGGCGATTCTTGGGCAGCCACAAGAAATCCGGGTGCCCACCCACTCACCACCGAGAATATTGTACTCGTTGTCAAGCTCGAGGAGGTACGTGTACGTTTCAGAGTGAGCGGACCGGGCAGCCCGTCCGGTGGAAACTAGACCGCCATCCTCGTAGGCCTCAACCATCCACGTTACTTTGGTCTCCGTGTACATGATGCGCTGCGCCTCGCTGTTGAGCGGGTACGTGTTCTGGTCGTAGTACTGGTTACCGGCCTCGCTGGGGGTTAGCTCCGTTTGGTTAATGATCTCGTAGCTGTAAACAGGCATATTCCACACCTCGGCACCACCGCTGACGTCCATGACCACAGACGAGTTGAAGCGACCGATGATGTTGGTTAGAGTGACGTGCAGGTAGCCTGGTCCTAGATCTTGGCGAGAGCCGTCCGTGTATCGTCCGTACTGGTCTTGGGGGGATTACTGTCCGATCCGTAGTAGCGTGCGCCCGTGAGCACGGTGCTGATGTTGCCGTCGTCGTACACCTGGGTGAGCAACGCTTTGATGTCCATGGGCTGGAAGGTGACACCGTTTTTCTCAACAGCGCAGCGCGGTTCAGGCTCAAGCAACGCAGCGGGTGCCCATGCGTGGCAAATGCCGAACCACGTCGGGATGCAGTATCCCTGATGCTCTCCTTCACGAATCGCACATTCACTACCATCGTTCAGACTCGCGCAGTCCCCGTTGGACGTGCAGGTTTGGTGCGACTTCATCGACAAGACTCCCGAGAAGCTGGAAACTTTATCCATGAAATCGGTGGGGTCCAGCCCGAAAGCTGTGGCGTATTTCTCAGACGCGCTTGGATTCCCAGTGTCCCAGCGGTAGTTGATTCCGTCCTGGAAAATAGCCCAGTAGTTGCTCGGCCAGGGCATCACGTAGTACGCAGCTTTTGGGCTCAGGTTCTTCGCGTTCATCTCCAAACTCGTTTCAAAGAACGCCTCAAGCTTCTAGAGGTCCCTGTTTGATGCTTCCAGTCTGCGCTCCCGCGTCGTGCCTTGCTTCGGAGAGCCATCTTGCTCTGTTTGTTCCGAGTCACTCGTTTGCCCCGCTTGCTTTGTGGAGTTGTCTCTGGTAACGGGGTATGCGAAGTCCACGTAAACGGTGTATGCCTCATCGAGGTCGGGTGCGATTGCCCCGAACGCTGGGCTTGTGTGCGAAAGCAGAGATGTAGCGCACTCGTTGGCCATGTACGGATTGTACGCAAACGGTGTCGCGGTTGTATGCGGCAAGGCGATAAGTGCTGCCAACACTGCAAGGGTAATAGCCACGTACACGAGTTGCTGAGGAGCCTTCATAGTGTTTAACGGGGAGGTCGCAATGGTTGAAATTGCAAAGTGAACTTTTAATAATGCAGCATCGGAAGCACTGGTGCAACGTTAACAGTGTAGCACGCCAACGGTATCTGGTGCCACTGACGGACATACAAGACTGTGGCAGTGCTGTGGAGACTCTGGTTAGGGATGGGAGAGAATGCGGTGCAATCAACACGCGAACGCAGCCACAACAGTTATGGTACCTGACCTATGTCGCATGTGGTTGGAACCGCCTGGCAGAGCGTATTCTGAGGTATTAATACCAGTAGCGCACTTGGACTTTGAGCATGCTGTCGGATAGACGTGAGTCTCCCTATTTACGAACCGGTAAGCTGAGGCGAGAGCATCGATCAACCTGCCATCTCAGTCTTGCAGATGCTTTACTACACAACACGTGCAGGTAGGCACGTTCAGTGAGAAGCAGTAGAAATCAAGTTCATAATGACATTAGTTCACAACTTCAACGCCCGTGAGCTTCATAAATTCAGGCTGGGTCTCCTACCAAAGCAGCACACACCACTCTGAAACCAGCAATTGCTGGCCACATGACGATTCTGCTGGTCAACAACACCTCGCTGAAAGCCAAATATTCTCAACATTCGGTGCGTTTGGCACCTGTAAGGCTTATGCGGCCGACTGCGTGGCTACGGCTGCTGTTTGAGAAGAGTCATCATGGCTGTCCGGTGGGATAGTAAAGTGTCGACTCTTGTGAACAGAGCGGAACTCTTTCTCCACGGCTCAGTTCCAAACCTGCATCCTTAAACGAACAAAGCGGCTTACCACTCAACGTCCAACCTACGTCAAGTAACCATGACCTTCCTCCGCACCCCCGCTGTTATTGTCGCCTCCGGCGTCGCTCTCCTAACTACCGTGCCTGCTCAAACGATGGTGGGCACGTGGACGGAAGCGACCGTGACCGACGCCGACGTGAACTTGCTGGTGCAGGCTGCAGGCGACGCGAACTACTACGCGCCAGACGTGACCACAGCAATCTGTCTCATCGCCGTGGAGGGGCTATGGACGCAGACTGTGGCCGGCACCAACTACAAGTTCCAGGTTGCTGGCTGCGCCGTGAACGACGCGAGCGACCTAGGCCCGTGTGTGGACCGCGAGTGCGCCACCTCCGACTACGACGTCGTCATCTCCTCGCAGCCCTGGACCAACACGGTGCAGGTCACATCCGTGGCGCAGCACAGCTAAGCAATGCTGGAACCGTCGTTGCGGGGTGTCAGCGCGACACCCGAGCCAAGAGACCAAGACCTGTAAAACAGAATAAAAAGACGTTGCTTTGTCAAATGATCTTGTCCCACTTTGCGACTTATCATGGCGTGAATATCCACGCGTGGAAGATTCAAAGGAGTGTTGTGGTATGTATGCCTATACCATGAACTCGAGGCGGTGCCTACCGGTAGAGGGTGGAAGAGCATGTTCCGACCTTTGTGTGTGTTGAGTGATACATGTAGAATGCCACCGCTGATCCACCCGAGTTGAGCCGATCACATGTAATGCACGGCAAGCTGACGACAGCGTTGGTGACCAACACGCAGTCATGCAACGCTCCAATCTATTGCTGAGCGGAGTGATGCACGAGTCGAGGGCCTCGTGCACTGGAGATCGGACGGTCCTCAGCGGAGTCGCGATGGTAGTCAGATCTTTCCTTACTCTTTATCTGGATACCATAAGTTCACATACTCTCCATACAACGCTCCCAACGACACTTTATAAATATAGTACTTCGACGCTGTAATCGTATAACACGACGTTTAAACCGATGTTAACCAATTTCACATATTGATACTACACATTACATATTTATTGAAGAAGGTTATTTGGTGCCGCTTCAAAGACGCGAGATCCAGTGTCGCTCTATCCGTCTCATTCTAGAACAAGCGTCGCCGCGATCAAGTGATACAAGAAACCATGCGCCAATCCATGTTGCTGCTCGCACTGCTGGTCTTACTGAGCGCGAGCGAAGCCGCCGTTTACCACCTCGTGGGCCAGTGGATGCCCGCGACCCGGAACCTGGCCACGGAGAACCTGCTGAGCGAGGCGCTGCAGAAGAAGAGCTCACCGCTCAAGTCGCGTCTGTGCTTCACGGAGGTGACGGCCATCGAGCAGCAGATCGTCAACGGCATCCACTTCCGCTACCACGTACGCGGCTGCGAGGCGGCCACGCCCGGCCGGTGCAACACGGGGACGTGCACCAACGAGAAGAAGTTCGACGTCGAGCTTTTCACGCAGCCATGGGCCGACATCGTGCAGGTCATGTCTGCGGTGGACGTGCAGTAGGTATCCAATTGGCTATGGACAGAAGAGATATATGCAGAGAGAGAGAGAGAGAGAGCTTAAGATATTTAGTAGCGTGTGCATTGCATCGCTGCGTTTGTATGTGCGTTGTCTGTTGGTCTTGTCGCAATGCAAGTTGTAGGCTGCAATCTCTTGAAGCTTTACGACGCTGTGATGGCAAATCCTGAGTGAAGCCTTGCGAGAAGATGTGGGGACGGGCACCGATCCGATGCAAATGCGCGATCAGTGATGCAGTGCATGCGCTCTACCGTGTCGTTCCTCGAGCCCTATGCAGCTTCAACTGGTCTCCTCTGTCGTTCATGTTTTGAGCTCTACAGTGGCGTCGCGGCCGCATTAAACAAAGAAGACTACTAGCGCCGCGGAAGACTCTTGGCTGTGATCAGATCCGTTCTTTTGCGGCTGAACTCCGCCGTTATCGCTTCTGGCCGCTCGGTTCAACACGGAATGGCTTTCAATCCCAATCCCAAGTGGCCGGCGGAGTCGAGGAGATCGCGCTGGCCTCTATCGGCTTCATGCTCGGACCTTAGCCATAAGAAGCGAGAGCAGCTCTCACCTCGCCACGTTGCAAGCAACTCTCGTCTCAATTGCAATTCCAGTGGAACGGAATGGCTCAAGCAAAGGAACAGGAGTCTCCTTCCTATCATACGATCTGAGGCAACGTGCAAATGATACCGGTGGTAAGCAGCCAGCCGATATAATAGCAGGAAGCTACAGATTAATAAGAGCATCTCGATAACGACGATGCATTACATGACCACAGCCATGGGTGGATGGCCCGAGTCCAAGCAGCGCGAGCGTAGCATTGTTGTTGCACCACGTCTGGACAGTGAGCCTCCGGAAAAGTTTTGTGAAGCATTACACTTACGCTCGTCAAACCAAACATCTCTTACATCGCTTCATCCGTTTCGAAATTGTACCAATCACATCGCAACGTGAACAGTATTTGGACCAATCGTAGTACATCCCCTGCGCGCTGAGCGGCGCGACGCTCACTTCCAATTTAGAGGCCTCGGGCGCAAGTCTTCGGACCGGAATTTAGCACGTGTCGGTGGTTGGAAAGTGAAGCAGCATGGAGGGGCAGTGGCGTCAAGAGATCGCCGAGGACATGCGCAAGAAGATGATCACGGAAATGTACGTCTCTCAGCCTCTCATTTGCAGCGTTTGCGGCCCATGTGAACCCATTGGGAGGCAAGATAAGGCAGCCCAAGAAACGGCCATCCCCCTCGGCCCAAGCGCCTTAACTTAGGGTCTTGTTGCGTGGGGGATACTGACTTGGATACATGCGCTATACTCCTGCAGGTATCATGAGCTGGCGCGGATCTCCGGCGAGGTGGACAAGCAGAAAGTGTGGGGATCTGCCGCCAAGTTCGAGCTCATGTTGTGGTCCAGCAGCCCCGACCGGGTGAGTTACTGTACTCTCATGTACTGTAGGGCTGTGCTGATATTTGTGTGTGTTGTAGAGCTCGTACCTGATGAAGATGCAGCGGAAGATCGTGAGTCTCAAGAAGAAGCCAGGCGCCGGCGAGATGCAGCAGGGCAACAACGTGGTGACGTCCAACGCCATGAACGCCACAGCCAACGGCATAAACGGAGGGATGAACCTGAACATGAACGCGGCAATGAATTCACAACTGTTCCAGCAGAACAACGTGGCGGTAAGCCAGGCGATGAACAACTTCCAACAGCAAGCTCAAGCGCAGGCTCAAGCGCAAGCCCAGGCCCAAGCGCAAGCCCAGGCTCAAGCTCAGGCCCAACAACAGAGCGCTGCGGCACTGGCTGCGACCAACGGTGCAACTGTTGGTGTCTCGGCCGGTTTGAACCCTTCCGTGACGGCGGGTTTGAATGCCGCGAGTACCGCTCCGACGACGGCTGGCACAACACCAGCGGTGAGCATCCCCACTCCACCCCAACAACAGGCCCAGCAGTGGCTGCAGCGTATCCAGGTGCAATTCCAGGCCCAGCAGCGGCAGCTACTCCACACGCAGAACCAGGAGACGCAGCAGTTGCGGCAACAGCACATGAATCAGCAGCAACAACTCTCGCAGCAGCAGCACCAGCAGGTGGTGGCTCCTGATCTGCGTCGTCAGCAATTGCAAACGTTGCAGCAGCAGCATCAACTTGCGCGTACGCGACTTCAACACCTGCACAAGAGCAAGCAGCAGCAGTTGCAGCGCAAGCAGCAGCAGTACTTGATGCAGAAGCAGCACCAGCTTCAGCAGCAGCAGCAGCAACAAGGTCAAATCGCCTCTACGTCAACTGCGGCTACCACTAACGGCGTTGCATCTACGACCATGATGATGGCTGCTACGCAAGCAGGTGTCACGTCGGTCTCAATGTCACTTCCGAACGCGACGACGGTGCAAACCACGGCTCCTACTGTTCCTACAACACAAGCGGCAGCGCTTGCGGCAGCTCAGCGTGGAGTGAAGCCTGAGCAGCTTGCGGCTGTACATACCCAACAAGCGGCTATGCGAGAGATGCAGCGTGCCCAGAACACAACCCAGTTGCACGCTGACAGCGCGTTGAAGCACCAGGTGTCCAACGGCACTGCGGCGACCACAGCACCTGCTGCTACAGTTTCAGCGACAACTTCGATGAATGCAACCACCACTGGAGATGCCAATCAGACCTACGTGGAGAGACTGAAGGAGATGAAACAGAAGTACTGGGATGACCTGGTGATTGTGTACCGCGAGTTTGAACGCATGGTGAAGCAAAAACCGGCGAATCAACAGCAAGAGCGCATCAATACTTTCCTCGTGAACCTAAAGCGTATCATAGCGCTGCTGCAGCAGGACCCGTCGAAGGTCACAAGCAACAATAAGAATGACTTGGATCGCGTGGAGGCACATATTCATAAGCAGGTACTGCCGATCCTGGAACGCTTGAAAAACAAGACTCGCGCTGCTGCTGCGGCGGGCGGAACCAATGGTGCTGCGACAACTCCGCAGGAACAACTGAAGAAGGCCCAGGAAGCTCAGAGGCTGGCCCAGATGCAGGAGCAACAAAAGAAAATGCAAGAGCAGCAGAAGGCAGAGGCCCAACGGAAGATTCTGGAGGAGCAAAAGAAGAAGCTGCAACTCGAGGCTGCAGCGGCTGCGGCCGCCAAGAAGCAGGAAGCGTTGGAACAGCAACGCAAACAAAAGCAAAAACAACTGCAGGCCCAGCATGCTCAACAGCAAGCTCTCTTGCAGCAGCAACAACAACAGCGGCAACAGCTACTGGCGCAGCAGCAGGCCCAGCTGAAAGCTCAAAATCAACTCCGCATGAACGCGGCCGCTCAACAACAAAATGGGGTCGTTTCTGGTGCCATGGGAACAACAACGACGGCGGCCACGATGTTGGCTGCGAGTAATGGCCTTGCTACGACGACCACTGGAAATGGGACTAGTGTGTCACCTACGACTCTGGGAGGTTCTCTGCAGACCCCTATTGACGTGTCAGCTTCGTCGTCTCCTGGAGGATCCAGTGCAACGAACGGTATGGCCTCGTTGACTCCCGCGCAATACCGGACTTTCAAGCTACCAGAGGCGCGCAAACAGCAGTTAACGGCTCAACACGCTCAGCTGCGCGAGCAGCAGCAGGAGCTTATTTTGCAGCAAAGTCGCGCCAAAACGCCGTCACATCAGGCGAAGCTGGCGCACCAAGCCCAGCGCCTTGCGCAGATGATCAATAAGATCTCGCAGCAGTTGGTGCAGTGCAAACTGGCGGAGGAATATGAGCAGTCCAAGAGTATGACTACGACAATATCTCAACCGACGCTGTCGCAGCCCACGGCTACGACTATAAAGCCTGAGCTCGCCGCTTCCACTGCTACTACGCCAGCCGTGAACTTCCTGGGCACTTCGGCTCCTGCTGCTGCTACTGCCGGACAGGCAGCGCAAGATGCAATGAAGGTTGAAGCCACTACTGTCGGTGCTGCAGTTGTGGGAACAGCCCCAACGCAGGTGGAAGCAGCGAAAATGGACGAGAATTTCAAATCGGTGTTACCCGACATGACAGGTCTTGGCGCGTCCGAGAAGCTGTTGACTGCTGTAGCTGCCTACGAGAAGCACAAGCCGGAGGTTCTGAAGCGGGGCGCCACGCGGTTCTCGCGCATTGCTGTCACGATCGGCGCCAAGCTCAACACTTCCTACGTGATTTCCTAGAAACTTGCCACGCGTCGTCTGCGCTGCCCGTGTGAAATGAAATCCTGCTTGGAATGGACGTCTGCCCCGCCGATGATAGTGTAAAATGGGGCTAGGAAGGCTCGCCAAGGACAGCACTGCCAAAGCAAAGCTCGCTCGAGAAAGCGAAGCAGCACGCACGCGTTCACATCGTGGCATATAGGAAAGTAGGTTTTGCTCTATTTATGAGGTAACGCTGGTGTTTTGTGTTTGTTAGTCCTCGCTACTGGTAGAGTTGAGAGTCGAATTGCTCTGCAAAGATGACTGAGCTCTTCTTGCCATCGAGTCAGCGCAACCATGTCGCGCTTGGTAGTGCGGTACTTGCCTTTGGCAGTCGCTCAGCAATGCTGATGATCGTTGTCCTCCCTGCAAGTCATTATGACTTTCCTATAGCGTCGCTAGTGGCGACTCCTTTCGTACAAGTCTGAACCTTCAGACATAGGTAGCAAGAACACGGCAATGATGCATATTGGTACACAAGTAGGTTCTTACGATACGGGCCCACAGACAGGAAGTTCTAGCCCTCGACAACGCTGCTTAAGCTCCAAAGCGCTGCTTCCAAAACCTACTTTGCTGTTTACAATGCAAAATCAATACTACAATCGCAACAGATAAAGTTGGCGATCTTGCCTGCTGTGCGGTCTCACTAAGGTGATTCAACACAACGTGTACATAGGATTATGTTGTGCCACACAATTGATCCGCTGGTCCGCTCGATCGTCCGCTCCCGTCCACTTACTCAACTCAAGTCAAAGGGTTTTAAGCCGTGCAACAGTCGAATCGGACTTTCATAGTCGAAAAGCAGGCGCCGAGCGCAAGAACCGAGTCGGAGCCCCCCGAAGAGCTTCCAGTGCCCCTCGCATCCCCGCAATCGCCCACAGCGCCCCACAGGCCTCCAATCTATCCCCAGTGCCAATTGCAGCTCTGCAGCCATTGCCACGCTCGAGATCCCATTGCGCAGTCCATTCAGGTGCTGTTTTTCTCGCGCGCGACTGGAATCGCCATCGTCCGCCGTCGAAACCACTCGTCAGTTGCCTTTTACAACCATTTGAGCCCGTTCTCAACGTCGGTGACATGTCGACAATTGTGGTGGAACAACCCCGCCAATCAGGAATGGCTACACCGGTCGAGCCCGCAGTGGAATCTAATGGGACCAAAAAAACCACACCTGATGAGACTCCAGAGCCTGTGGACGTGGATACAGACAAGGAGAAGACGTCGGTGGGGGCCGATGATGCGTCCACCGTATTTACCAATGGAAAGGCGATCACGTCTACTGCTCTAACTGACACGACCACCAAACGCAACACCGAGAGCCCAGCAGAGACGTCGAGGAAGCTGGTGGAGCGAGCAAAGCGCCGACTGCAGCTTCAGATGCAGTACGTGGAGAACGCAAGACGCAAAATTCTGGATGAGACCCATCCGGATATGACAGAGAGACTGCAATTGCTCGTCGAGGAGCGCGACCGTCTCCTGCGTGTAGCCAAACAGCGCAGCGAGTACTTCCAGAATGGCACAGGTGTGATCTTTGACTACGAGTGCGACGAGGCCAACTCAGAGTATGAAGTGCACTGCGAGAAGCTGCGCCAGGATATGCTGGACGAAATCCACCACGAGATGGAGATCCTACACGACCAGCGCAAAGGAGGCCACACCTATGGTACGGAGAACTGATTACTTACATTAAGTTGTTGTGCGTGTTGCTGATGTTCTGGTGATTCAAATGGCAGCTCGGGCGACGACTCGCAAGACGCGCAGTACCCGCACTAAAAACGGCTCAGACTCGGGCGTTGTTCTAGACACTGCACAGAAGGTCAAGAAGCGCGCGGGGTATGTATTTCAACCGCTCGAGAACAAGTTGGGTCAGTCTGAAATCGACCACGATGTGCGCGAGCTCGCTAACATCTACGAGACAACGAAAAAGCGACGCATGGATTTTGACACAGGTACGCCGCTATCTGTAATTCTTCTGATGGTGCCACTGCATGCACTGATGCGACTTTGCGTGCTTTGCAGACGGCGAGATCCCCACTGTGGCCAAATACTACCGCAATAAGTTCCTGTACCGAGACTGGGTCTTTCAGGAGGGCGACGAGGTGTATGTACTCAACTATCCGGCGTCCAGTGAATATGCGGCAGTCATCAGTGGTATCTCGCCTACCGAGCTTCTCGTGCTCTCGGAGAAGGGCAAGTACTACCGCTTGGTCATCATGGACATCCGACAGGGTCGTGTGGTGCTCACCACGCTGTCATCAGAGCAGGCTGCATCCCGGGACGATCTCGGTGACGCAAGTCCATAGACGCACCGCCATCCTTGCCGGTGTCAATCTTTCTGCTTGTGCTTGCCCTGGGTTCGCCGCCTTGTGTCTTAATTTTGCTTATCCATCAACAATTACTTGGAAAAACAAACATTGCGGTGCCATTGAGTCGGCTCGGATCAGCAGTTTCTAGCTACGCCTCTTCTCTTCTATATGGATCACAGCGCAGCAACTCATCGAGTCTTTACTGCTCCGCAGCAGCCTCCTTTGCCTGCTTGTCGGCCAAATACTTGGCCGCTGCCGCCTGCTTGCGCTCCTCCTCCTCGTGCTTCTCGGCGTACATCTCGGGCACCTGAAGACCCACACGACGTGCCGAGCGGTTGACGATCTCTTTCCCTGAGAGCTTCTTCTCTAGCCCCGCGTCCAGCGCCCACAAGTGCTGCAAAGAGACAACAATAATGTCAGTTCCTCGACCCAATCCTTAGATTGACGAAAAGACACGTACGCGCTGCTCCTGGACGCCCTGCAGCAGCATCAAGTAGTCGCTAGCCTCGGCGCGGTAGGCGCGCATCTTGGCGCGGTCGTTCTCGTGCTGCCGCGCGCGGTACTACAGGAGGATCAGACAATCAGTTGTGAGAGAGCGAGCGTGGAGCCTATGGTGAGTGGGAGTACCGCACCTGTGCGAGGATCTGCTGCGAGAACTTGCAGTCGCGGACGAAATCCTGTGAGCCGCGCGCGCGCGCCACGCGCAGCAGCGAGCGCAGGTTCTTGAGCACATCCGCCTTGGCGCCGATGCGCAGGCCTCTCGCCATGATTGTTTGGTCGACGTCGCAACACAAAATATACACAATATTCGTGTGGAACACATATGAAATGTGTGATTGGTGCAAATTTTCGCCAATCGCAGCGTCTTGATTACGAATGCAGTGTCTGCAACGTCAGCACGGCATTGCAGCAAGTGCAGCAATTGCGACTGACTCTTGTTAGAGGTACAAACGACATGTTTGAACGGTGATAAATAAACGCTAAGAGGTACATGTACAATCTGTTACAAATCTGTGACAAATTATGGTGTATAACGTACAAACAGTGGACAAACATCACAAACGAGCACCTGCAATGTAAATAGATTACCGCCTGGAATTCAAAAATTTCGGCAAACTTAGACACTCCCACCCCGTCCTGAAGCCAGTTCGGACCGCGGTCTGACGGTTCGGACCGCATCAACCGACTTCCACTCTCGGTCGCCAGCGCAGGCTTTGAAAAGGTACCGGAAGCGCAGATAACCCAACACGGTGCGTCTCAGGGATGGCATGGGCACACCCCGTACTTGGCATTCGAAGAAAATCGTGCAATACAGGCCACAGTTGGTGACGTCTTCTTGGTACGGCGACATGATACGCTTCATTGTAAAGTTTCGCGCTAGGGTGGGGACAACTTCGTTCACTTATTTCTCGAGAGCCAAATAGTTGTACTTGCTTTGCATAGGGTCGAAAATGCGGATCATCCAGTCCAAGTAATTGAAGACTACAGCGCACCAGTGCGATTCGATCCACATTGGCATTAGGGCGAGCTCATTTTTGCTGTCGAAAGGATCAGTCGATGAAATCAGGTCACGACAAAATTATCAGGATCAGTCGATGAAATCAGGTCACGAGGAAATTACGAGAGGTACAAACGAAGATGCAGTAAGTACAAACAGAAGTACAAACGTAATTACAAACGACACAAACGAGCGTGACGTGCACAAATGCAGAGTGGCGGTTCTTACCGGTGTTCTTGCGTAGGTACTACAGTATCAACCGAGGTTGGATCCGGCTTGACGCAGCTCGTTGACAACATCGATGATACCTTCATCCCGAATTCTCAGTTGCGTGGGGTAGTTTTGGAACACACCCGAGCCGATAGCGTGGTTGTGCGCGGTCACACAACGGCTAATCTTCACTTGGAAGGCTCGGCGAGTTTTGTTGTACATCATCGTGGCTGAGAAAGAGACCTTGCAGCCTGTACTGCGGACAAGGTGTCCACTCCGACGTCCACCGCGGCGCACACGATGATCCTTTGCGTGCGGACATTCAAACTTCTTGTAGTAGTGGCCAATCCCTTCCGGGAGTAGCTCATCTGTAGTCCACACCTCCTTGGTCTTGATTGTTTTGTTCCGCGTCTCCGATGGGGTGGACGAGCGGACCCTGAATAGTTGGTTTGTAGTTCGCTGGTACTCGTGTAAGTACGTCTCGAACGACTCCCAGCTCTCGTGCCATTCTTGACGAATAGGAGGGCACTCAACTCGTACAGGCGTCGTACCCTCTTCAGGCGAGGACTGCTCTCGAGACAAGTTTAGCAGCATCGGCACACCTTGTTCATGACAAACGAAGACGTTAGATAACCTGCGTACGAGTGGGGATATAAGGCACGTCACGGACCTACGAAGAGATGGTTCGGCAGGGCGCGAGGGACTCTTGCGGGGCGTGGCTTGCTCGTCCGAGAAGCGCTTGATCGGTCGAGGGGGAGAATCCAGAATGAATCGGATAGCCGACGAGCGTGATCGTTTTTTTTGAAAAATAACAAGTGAGAATTTAAATTACCACTCGACATTTGACGACCGGTACAAAGATTCCGATTTAGCGTCAAAAACCGTTCCCATCCAGCACTTCAACTCCAGCGTCATCGCTACTGGAACCACCGCATCGAACGTTATCGAGGCCAATAACGTGGGCACGACACCCATCGAAGAAGCGCTTGAGACCATCCACCAAGGAGGTTTCGTGGTCGTCATGGACAACGAGGACCGCGAGAACGAAGGCGATCTCATCGCCGCCGCCAAGTTCACCACCGAGGAGCGCATGACATTCACGCTGCGCCACTCGACGGGCATCGTGTGCGAGCCGGCACTGTCTCCTCGTCTGGAAGAGCTGCAGCTGCCGCTTATGGTGGAGAACAACACGGAGGTGCACAAGTGCAAGTTCGCCATCCCTGTGGACCTGAAAGAAGGAAACTCGACAGGAGTCTCGGCTGGTGATCGATCTCGCACAATTCGCGCGCTGGCCGACCCTATGGTGGGCCCGGCAGCGTTCAATCGACCAGGTCATATTTTCCCGCTTCTGGCCCAAGAAGGTGGCGTCATGGTGCGTGCGGGACATACCAAGGCGGCTATCGATCTTGTCAAACTCCCAGGCGTGTCTCCGGTAGGTTATCTATGTGAGATGATGGGCGATGACGGTCGCATGCTTCGCCGACCGCAGCTGCAGGACTTCCCTCAGAAGCACAAGCTGCCTCTTGTCACGATTTCGGACCTTATCCGCTACCGTTCACGCACGGAGACGCACATCCAGTGAACGGAAACGAAAGAATCCATGGTCTCCACGCCTATGGGTAAATTTGCGTCGCTGGAGTACAATCCGCTCGTGCAGGAGGACCAGATGTACCATGCGCTCGTGTTTGGCGATGTCAGCGACCAGAAGAGCGTGTCTGTGTTCCTGGTGGACGACGGATTCGAGAACGGATTACAAGCGCGGTGGGCGCAGAAGCAAGTGACTCGTAACGGCAGCGGTGTACTGGTCTACGTGCGTGGCTCGACGCAGCTCTTGTAGATAAGCGGTGCGTTGATGGCGCGCCAGATTATCTTTCGTATGGCCATGCAAATCGTGCGTGACTTGAAGGTTGGCTCCGTGCGTCCGCCGTCAACGGCCGAGTCCAGCTTCGACCCGAATGGCTTTGACGTCGACATCGTCTGCAGTGAGCGTCTTGAAACGTCGGCGTAGGTAGATAGACTTCAGATTTAGGATAGCAGACGCCTGATAGATTGGCAATCAAGTTGTCAATGCTCTCATACCGGACACGACCATATTTTCTCAAGGTATCGAGTTGACGTTGCAATTTTGCCGTGATGATCCATTGTAGCAAAATCCTGCTGCGTATTTCTAGCAAGCACTGCGTCAACCAGAACAACGGACATCAGAAGTCGTCAAGGGAAATGGTCAATAAAGGGACGCCGACCAGTTTGGGACCGCTATCAATTATGGCCAATCTGATCGACGTCGCATCTATTAGAGCTTCTGACTGGACAAATTTTAGGTGGGCGGAAACCTGCCAGGACTTAACAATTCAAAGTAGGAAGCAGCTGTTAGCGCCATTCGTCAGAACGAGTAACATGCCTGCTGAAGCGAAGAAAGAAGCGATGCAACAAGTTCAAGGCGGGGCGTCTGTTGTAGTCGGCCAAAGGCATCTTCGAACTGCAACCGTGTGTCATTGGGCAAACATCTATTGACTCATAGGAAGCTGCATCTACTTCAAAATCAAATGTGCCAAGACTGGAGCGACACCTGCCAACACCGCGACAACGATACCTGCATAGACTGCGACGATGATATATGTCAAGTCTGTGGCAACGACGTCTGCTTCGGATGGAACGGAGCCACATGATATCGTGTGTTCGACCATAGTATAAAGCAAAGAACGATGTTTATACTGGATTCATTAATAAGTTCAATAGTAAATGGTAAGTCTTGTTCAATTGCTGATTGTGTCTGAATCCAGTACAAACATCGTTCTTTGCTTAATAGTGCAGAGCACTAATGGTATCGAGCGGACTCGAGCCCACGAAGGGCTCTTAATAAGCTGGCCGCTATAACGACCTGAGCTGTCAGCATTGAATGGCAAGTCTGCTCTTGAGCAAATGACTTCTCCTCCTTTTCATATATCCTGTATTGCTTTATGTAAATACGACAATATTAGTTATCGCAGTGGACCTATCCCCATTCCACCTTGATATTTCTGTCATGGTGGCATTCTTACAAACGACAAGGTTAAATCCGTTGGCAATTAGGCCAACACGGAGAGCCAACTTTGAAGAGCACTCATTGCATCATTTTGATTGGTCTGTCAAGGAAAAAAATACAAAGAAAAAGTAGAGATCATGGGCTTTTCATACCTGCCACGCTTTATCTTCCCGAGCATGCCGATCCAAAGTTGTGATCAATATGCTGGGGGGCTGTTGAAACGGCCATCAGTATACTCGCCGAAAAAAGAAACGTCAACGAGGACATGGGACAGTTTGACCTCCACGTTACTGTTTGCGTCAACGGGCCACGTCACTCCCGTGCTGTGATTGGCCTCGCCCCAATGGGTTTCCTCCAATTGATGCGCAACCGTATCAACTTCATATACCTTTACTATTTCATCATCAAACCACGGCACAGCATTTACATGACTCATCCATCTACATCATAAACCTACTTAATCATATATAAACCTTCGTCCATAATCTCTTCCACCGTCGCCGTCGATTACGAGTGCAACGTCAGTCATTGCTACATCGACCCCTTCCTGCACACGCCTCCATGACCACCGCCACCAACAACGTGGGCACGTCGTCCATCGAGGACGCGCTCGAGGCCATCCGCAAGGGCGGCTTCGTGGTCGTCATGGACAACGAAGACCGCGAGAACGAGGGCGATCTCATCGGCGCCGCCGAGTTCGCCACGGAGCAGCGCGTGGCCTTCATGCTGCGCCACTCGACGGGCATCGTGTGCGTACCGGCGCTGGCTCCGCGTATCAACGCGCTGCAGCTGCCGCTCATGGTGGAGAACAACACGGAGGTGCACAAGTGCAAGTTTACGGTCACGGTGGACCTGAAAGAGGGAAACTCGACGGGCGTCTCGGCCGCCGACAGGGCGCGCACCATCCGCGCCCTGGCCGACCCTCAGGTCGGACCCTCGGCCTTCAACCGGCCGGGCCACATCTTCCCTCTGCTCAGTCAGAACGGGGGCGTCATGGTGCGTGCCGGACACACGGAGGCCGCCACGGACCTCGCGCGCCTGGCGGGCGTCCAGCCCGTGGGCTACATCTGCGAAATGAACGACGACGACGGGCGTATGCTGCGTCGTCCGCAGTTGCAAGAGTTCTCCAAGCTGCACGACGTACCGCTCATCACCATCTCCGACTTGATCCGCTACCGCTCGCGCACTGAGACTCTCGTGCAGCGCACGCAGCAGAAGCAACAGAAGGTTGTCACGCCGTTCGGAGAGTTCGTCAGTGTTGAGTACAAGTCGCTCGTGCAGGAAGGTCAGACGTACCATGCACTGGTGTTTGGCCACGTGGACGGTAAGACCGACGTGCCTGTGTTCCTCGTGGAGGACGGGTTCGACGCCAGTCTGCAGGCGCAGTGGGCGCAGCAGCACGTGGCTCGTCATGGTCTCGGCGTGCTCATCTACGTGCACGGATCGGCACAGCTGCTGCAGATTAGCGGAGAGCTCATGGCGCGGCAGAGCATCTTTGGCATGGCGATGCAGATCGCGCGCGACGTCAAGGTCGGGTCGGTGCGGCTGCTCACGACGACGGAGACGAGCTTTGACCCGCGCATCTTTGGGGTTGACATCTCGGGCAGCGAACGCCTCGCCACGTCAGCCTAAGTGTTGACAGGTAGACAGACTTACATAAGACATTTGATAGAAAAGAAACATGCACCAAGCTGTCGTGTTGAGCTTTAGCGCTAACGTTATGACAGCAACGAAATACAGGCATGGCAACAATCGTACAAAGCGCAACAGTACTCACCTGCGCATATTGGCTGTGCTGTAAGGTGCACGAGTCTACAGTACTGGCTTGGCGTACATTTTGACTGCTGTGTCGCTTCATTCCTCTAACTCAACTCACTTGCGCGGCACCTGGCGATACGCCTTCTGCTTCGAGGCACGGGAACGCACGAAGAACAAGTAGGCCCCCACAGCCGCCACAGGAAGAATGTACCAAGCGAACAGTGTCACAGGAGGCGCCGTGACCCCCTGGAGACCGTCCTTCGGCTCCGTCTTGGTGTCGGCGACGAGCTCTTTGGTGTTGGCTGCGTTCTTGATGCCCAGCTCCGCATCCTTCGGGCGGTACTCATCGCCACCCTTGGGTTCTACTGCAGTCGGCTCCTTCGCCTTCGATTTCGACGCCCCCTCGGCAGCATTCTCCTCGGCCTTCTCGACAGTTTTGACCTCAGTCTCTGTTTGCTGGGTGGGAGCTATGCTCTCCTTTTTATCTGCACGACGCAGCGCCGAGGCGGGTGAACTCATGGGAGCAGTCACCGCAGTCTTCACCAGAGGAACCACCACATCGCGATAGCCGTACGTGTTACTCAGCCACTTGTCCACTTCAACGAGTTCCCACGCATCCACTTTGCCACAGGTCGGACAAAGTTCAGGCTTCGGCCAGATCGGGTGGTGCAGGCGCTTGTTGACAGAGTTGTGCTGTTCCCACAGCCAGCGACGCAGCGCCAGAGGCTTGTCCTCCGCGTCTTTAATCTTTTTGACCGCTTCAACCGTGTTCTCCTTCAAGAAGTGGTCGCGGCAGTTCGCACAGCCAAAGAAGTGCTTCATGAAGCGACGGATCGACGCCACCACAGACACCATGAGCTCACCAGTGCGAGCCCCAGTCTCCGTCGGGTTCAGAGTCAGCATGTGGAACATGTTCCACTGACCGCACGTGTACAACGCGCACGCACGGTAGGTCGCTCCTTGGCCGAGGAACAAGTCGTTCACCCGCTGCCACTCGGGAGTCTTAACGTCCGTGAAGTCATAGCGCGCTTCCTCTGTCTGGAACGCAGCAACTGATCCTTCTTGCCACTCCTTGATAATGGCGTCCCACGTGTCAAAGTCCAGTAGCTCTTTGCCTTTCACTTTCTCGTACAGCGGCCTAATGACCTTACGGTTAATCGCGCCGGGGAACGTCTCGGACACCATCTTCAGCCAACCTTTCAGCGCGTCAAACTCCTCGTCGTCCATGACGTCGCTCGCCATAAACGCACCTTGCTTGAGTCCAAACACAAAGGCCGAAGCCGCATCCTGAATACGCGTGGTCTGGTTCATCGGGAGCGTCGACTCCTCCCAAATCGCCGGCTTGGGCGTCTCCGTGACCTTGGGAGCATTCTTTTCCTTGGTGTCCTGCATCTTAGACTCGCCCTTCTTCTCGGCAGACTTCTCCTCAGCCTTCGAGCCCTTCTCGTCCTTATCATTCGGTGGCGTGTATCCCGGCGGCCACGTTCCCGTCTCATTGAATGCCACCTCAGCGAACACACTGTTCACATAGTCCTTGACCTCCTGCACCGTGTGGGTGCCGATGATCCTCTTGTTCTCAGCCTTGGGGTTCTTCTTGTCGAAGTTGAGCGTCATGAGCGTCGGGAAGCCCGTGATGCCAACGCGTCGACACTTAACGTGGTCCATGCAGCTCAGAGCGCCCACATAAATGTTGCCCTTCTCCTTGTAATAGGCTGCGAGCTCGAAGTACGCGGGGGCGAAGTGTTTGCAGTGCGGGCAGCTGTGACACACAAAAATGGGCATAACTCGGTCAATCCTCGGTGCATTTTGGCGGCGAATCGCCGGCCACGCAACTATGCATCTGGTAGTTAACGTACAACGGGTGGTAGAAGTCCACGACCCATGGTTTGTCCGTCTTGGCCATGTGCTCGTCCCAGTTCTTGTCCGTAAGGTACGTGATGTTGGGGTGGCCGTCCGGGAAGAGCGGCTCGCCCTTGTCCTTAGGGTCGATGGCTGCGCCCGAGACCGGCGCGGGCGACACCAGCAGCATCAGAGCCGACGCCAACGCCAGCGCCACCGACGAGAGTTGCATGTCAAGGAGTTTGTGACGCTTGAACTGCCGATGGAAGAGTGGGCGCAAACGAGGAGCTCGTAGACCAGATTGGGGAAAGTGTATAGGAACCGGATAATTACCGGATAAAGACTGGCTCCACGTGTGCGCACATGTTTGACAAGCAGCGATTTGCTTCGACGTCTGATGTTGTTCGCATCGGGCCTCGAAGCTGTTTGACTGGAAGTGATTCTCGGCTTCAGCCCGCATTGATTAGCTTACTCTCCATTTAGGGCAAGTTTGAGACTAGCAAATTGCGATGAAGATGTTCGAACAAAACTCATTTGCTGACTGCTGATGTACATGTACACGTTCGCCTGTGTGCCGCGTTGTTCCCGAGTCTGTAGAGAATCCAGAGCTTAGTACCTGGTCAATGTACATGCATTTACAAACTTATTCATTTGACTACTTGCTCAGAATCGTCGTCGGTTCTTCGATAGCCGCCGTGCGTTGAATTCGTCCTGGATCTCCTGCATCGTCTTGCCCGACGTGTCTGGCACGACCGTGTACACAAAGAGGAACGACAGCGCAACCGTACACATGAACGGTGTAAAACTGAAGTTGACAAGGGCAGCCGCAATGTACGGATAGCCCAGACCCACTGCAAGGTTCGACAGCCAGCTGCAGCCCACACAGACAGAGTTGCCCATGGCTCGCACGTCATCCGGGAACAAATCGGCCATGACCACCCACGCCAATGACCCGAGACTTGAGCCGAACGTGGTCACGTAGCACGCTGTGAACACAATGGCAAGAGCAGGCAAACTAGCAACAAGCGATACGGTAATGCCGACAGCGCTGAAAAACATACCCGCTAGCCCGTATAGCATGAGTTTGCGGTTGCCAACGCGGGCCGCTAGCACCCCACAGAACATGGTCGGCAGTACGTTCACGAAGTTCACGGCGACGATACCAATCCGGTCGTCCGAGATACCTGCCTGCTCGAAAAGGCTGGATGAGTAGAAGAAGACCGCGTTGATGCCTGTCAGTTGCTGCGCTCCAGCTACACCGACGGCGGTCAGCAGCTGCCGAATGAGCATCGGCGAGAGTAGCTTTGCAAAGGTGCACGGCTTGAGAGTATCAACAGATACCGACTCGGCATATTCACTGCTGGAGGCGACTCGGGGAGCCGGGTGGTCCTGTTTGATCCACGCCTTCGCGAGGTACACGTTCTCTTCGCCAAACAACCGCGCTAGCTCTCGTTCGGCAAGTTGTTGCTCCCCCACCATGAGTAGCCACGCAGGGCTTTCTACCACCACGAAAGGTGCTAGCGCCAAAAAGAGCACCGCCAACACGACAGGGAACCCCGCGATGTAGCGCCATCCGCTGTTCGTGTCAGCGAAGAAAAAGGTGATGGCTACCAGTAGGTTGCCAACCGTGATGGCGATTTGGAACCCCACGCCCAGACTGTTGCGGAGGCTTGGCGGCGAGATCTCACTGATGAATCCCGGGATGACCGCAGTTGCACCACCCGACGCAATACCGGAAATGACACGACCACCGATGAACATCCAAATGCTGGAGGCACTGGCCTGAACAACGGCACCTGCAATCATGAAGAGACAATTGGACATCATGACGCGCTTGCGACCGAACGTGTTGGAGAAGTGTCCACACGCGAGAGCACCGATCATTCCACCGACGATCCAGGCACTCACGGCGATTGTCCACTGCGCTTTGGTGTGTCCAGGGAACATCAGACAGGTGCCGGGGGCGACGGGTCTGGCGTCGCATTCTTCTTCTTCGTTGAACGTCGCCAGGTTCAGTTGCGTAGTGGACCATCCGTATTGCAATGGCTGCAGTAGTGACACCAGCACGTTCGCATAGAGCACCCAGCGCGGACGAATCGGTGCGTGCACGTCCGGAGCTGTGGTCGTGATCTTCGGTGTCGGCACCACCCGAACGTAGTCACTAGTACTGCTGGGCGACGGTGAAGGCACTTCCATTGATGTTAGTGCTGCTCACTCGAAGATTCACTTGCTGCCCACTTGGCGAATTAAATTCTGACTGAGGAGCTAAAGCTGCTCGTGTCTTGGGGATTTGGGACGCCTCGAATCATGTAGGTCAGCGTATGCGACGAGCTGCAAGCTGCACCGCCGTGACAGAAACCAAATCGTGACCAGGTCGCGGTGGTCATGTCGAAATCGTGATGCTTCTAGCCGAAGCAGTTGCCGCTGCCTGTTGCAAGCGGTTCGGCTGTTGCTTTGCTCTGTCGTAGCAACAGCGGAATTGATTGTTAGAGTCGAAAATCGTGATGCGGTGGGAACTCTAAACCAACTTGGATGGAGCGCAAGCCCCTTGCTCACGACCGGAAGTTGACACGAAGCAACAAGCCACTAAAGAAAGGGGGATGAGCACGAAAACACGAACTCAGGGGACAACTTCAACGCGTTGAATAATGTACCCCTGCCTCTGAAAGATAATATGTGCACATGTAGCGCCCGCTAGATCGACCAGCAAATCCAGGCCTGTCACAGGAAGCTCGTCAAGGTGAACTGATGGTGATGGGGTGTACATTGCACCAAATTTATAGGCTCTATAAACTCGAGACCTACAGGACATGCATGCGAACGCATTGCTATACATTTAGACAACAGGATCGCTGATAGAGTTCTGGTTGAATACCTTCATAGTGCTTTTGATTCATTGTCGAGCCATTGACCAGACATCGGAAGCATTTTCTGTCCGGTAAAGTCGATACTTTTCATCGAGCTCCTCTAACTTGCGAAAGAAAGTCTTGCTTCGCCCCCGCCACCAACAGTACACAACTACCTGGTAAACAGACGCGCTGATTCCTCAACATATTCAATGCACGAGAATTGGAGACAGCTACTGAATCCTCCCGATGCCCATGACAACTCGACTTTTGCCAACTCAATCAATTGTCGGCTATCTTTTGACCCAGGTTAGTCGTTTCAGCTATGTTACGTTCATTAAACCCATTTTTCATTAACCCAACTCGGGTTTTCACACATCCCCGCCAAATGGGCAAGCGCAAGCAGCCCGACGCGGAGGGCTCCACACCGGCCACATCCAGGCCGACAAAGCAACGGAAGCAATCCAAGAAGATACCAAAGCAGCAGCGCGTGGGCAACTTCAGGAGGTACGAGTCACCTGTATAAATTGATGCTCAAGCGCCTGCTGACTCTTGTCATTTGTTGAGCAGCTACTACTCGTATCGACTGGGCCAGAAGCGCCAGGGCGAACTGGAGGACGACCCGCGTCTCGCGGCGCTGGACAGGAGCTGGTTCGAGGGCAAGCGCGGGCTAGACATTGGCTGCAACTCTGGGGAATTCACCATCACCATCGGTGAGTGGACGAGTGAGGACGCTTGAAACTTGCAAGGATTTCCACTGACGTTTTATTTTATTATTTACTGCATTTCCAGCCAAGCGACTGGCGCCAAGTTATTTGCTGGGTGTGGATGTGGACCCGCAGCTCATTTCCCGAGCGAGAGGACACCTGAAGGACATTTTACGACAGGAGCAGATCGAGAAAGCGTTTGGAGAGATCCCGGCAGTGAAAACGACGGCGAAAAGTGAAGATGCATCGACTGCTGTTGGTGGAAAAGTTGCTGATTCTCCTGCAGATGTCAGTGGAGAGACTTTAGCGGGGGGAAACAAACAAGAGAAGACAGAGGAAGAAGAAAAGAAGATTGGAGATGGAGACGCATTTGCCAACGAGATGCCGCTGTCGTTCCGTCTGTGGAAGCCCTCGATGCAGACTCAAGCTACTGTCCCTCGTGCCATCGGAAAGGCCGCCGTGGGGTACGTCTGTGCTCTATTATGTTTGACCTTGTCTTACTAATTTACACTTATCGTGGTCATTGTGCAGCTCTGTCTTCCCACTGAACGTGATTTTCAAGCGGGAAGACATCGTGTCGGATGCGCATGCCGGCAAGGACTACGATTTCATCACATGGTACGCTTTGCGTAATGCAGACGATATCTATTGAAAAGTGCACTAACGACGTTTGCTGTCGTGTGGGTAGTTTCAGTGTTACTAAATGGATCCACCTTTTCCACGGTGACGAGGGCATCAAGAAAGTGTTTTCCAAGATTTACGAGCTGCTGGCGCCTGGTGGCCGTCTAATTCTCGAACCGCAGCCGTGGAAATCATACCATAAGCGGAAGTTCACATCGGAAGTCACAGCCGCGAACTACCCGAAAATCGAGTTGCGACCGAAGGACTTCCCCAAGCATCTCACTGATAGTGTCGGCTTCCGAAGTTGCGAGTTCCTGGAGGTTTGTCAGACATCTTCAAAGGGGTTCCGCCGACCAGTCTACGTCGCCCAAAAATGAGCTAGAAGTGGCTGGCTGTAAGCGTGCTACGTATCACAAATATACCTACAAGGACGTTTTGTCCATGCTCAAGTTCACTTACCGACTCGTTCTCGCCGTTCATCCGTCTATTAAGACTCGTCCAAGACTCGGGACTTAAAAGAGTGGTCTACCAGCGGCCAGCAGGAAAAAGGCATAATACCTGCCATATCGCAGGCAAGAAGCCGCAGTTGTCTTCCGTTGTGCGACTTGAGAGCTCCACTGATAGCCTCGGGCTTAACAACATCGTCGCAGTAGTGCATCAAAACCCGCCTCTCCGCTCTTGAGCTGCGTAGCATCAGGGAGCACAGCCAAGTGAGTTAGTATTAGCACGTCCGCTCCAACCATCCCGAACTAACGTCTCCTCACCTTTTCGGATGATAGCAGCCGCCTGGCCTCTCGGAGCACCGCCTCCAATGCCTCCCTGTCCCAACGTAGGTATCGATCCCTTGTGCTTCTTCCACATCTTGACTCGTTTGAACATGGGCGCGTGCTTTAACGTGCTCTGGATCCACATGAGCAAAAACCACAAGACACGATACCCCTCGGAAGGTCAAGGCAACTATAACACCAACTCTTGACAGTTAAAATATAGGATACACATGCAGACAGGAGGTTGAGGAGGATATATATCTGGGAACACGATGAAGAGGATCTGGCTGCCGCGCAGATAGACCTGCTCCACTTGGGTCGTGTTGCCGTTCATGTCGGTGCGCACGGCGTCCCTCATGACGCAGTTCATGTTGTCCTCCGTCTCGTCCAGCAGCCCGCGGTACGTCTCACCCGTCTTCATCTCGATGGACACGATCGTGCCCTCGCCGTCGTGCAGCAGGATCGTCGGGATCCCAACGCCGCGCTTGCCCGTCACCGCCATCACTCTGAAGAGCTCCGCTCGGTTTTGACAATATTTCGGATAGATGTCCGTTACTAAGTACGATATTGGCGATCAGCGAATCACATAAATGCATAGAAATATGTCGATAAGTAAGCAAATGCCGGAGACAATCGAATGTTTTAGCAGTGACTTCAGGTTTTAGCGGTGGCTTCATGGGCGCGTACCCGAAGACAATCGAGTCCCATGCATGCAGGCAGACTGCCGGACGAGTGCCATGCGCTGCTCATTCCGCAATTTGACGCAAGAAGCTCAAGCGACCGGCCTGGTGGGACGAAGACGTCGAGAGGCTCGCCGAGGAGGTGTGGCTACCCGTTGCCGAGGATTTCTCGGAGCGGAGCGGCGAGTCCGGGAGCATTCTTGCCTTACCGCTGGTGGACACGTCCTTCTTCGGACGAAATCGCCCCGATAGCCGTCCTCGCGCTATCACCAGGAAGACGGCTCGGATGATGCTGACGTGGTCGCCGTACAAGTTCAGGAAGATGCTGGAGGAGAAGATGGCCAGGACTGGGGGCCGACTGATTGTGTGCACGGAGCCGTTCACTAGCAAGACCTGCTCGCTCTGCGGGAGAATCAACCGCGAGTTAACGAGTCAGAAGTCTTCAGGTGCCCGCACTGCGGCTACGTGTGCGACCGAGATACGAATAGTGCCCGTAACATTTACCTGATCAACGAGCACCTGCTCAGCAGGAACTAGCCCTCCGGGGCTGGTCTCTCAAACGGTGAAACTTACACCGTGGTGTTCCTGAGGGTATTCTCAATCCCGCTACGTCCCGTAAGGTTAGCGTTAGCGCGGTGTAATCTAAGGCGAGGATAAAATGCCGCTAACATCGCACGTTTATTATGGGGGTTATAGCTCCCACCTTGAATGCCTAGAGTTACCAAGCGCCCTGCCACACGAATAGCAAAGGCCCGCAAAAGTAAGCCAGCAAGCGACTCGGCAAGCAGAAAGCAGGAAAAGTAGAAGCGACCCCTCGGCTGAAAGACACCGCTTAACGGTACGACTTCTGGAAGCGAGCGCGGGCGCTGCCACCACCGAACTTCTTGGCCTCGCAACGACGGGGGTCGGCGACCAGGAGGGTACGGTCGTAGGCGAGCAGGATGTCCTTGATCTCCTTCTTGGAGGCCTCGTCCACGTCTGTACAGTAGAATAAACAGCAAGGTCAGACCCATTGCTTTTCAAATTAGCGCAACAACGGAGAGACTTACACTTCTGGTAGTAGGCGACGATAGCCTTGGCGATAGCCTGACGGATCGCGTAGATCTGCGCGGTGTGACCACCACCCTTCACGCGGATACGGATGTCCACCTGTCGTTCAATGTCGCCAAATGGGAAACACACTCGTTAGGCACCGTGTCATCGTCAGGGTAGGGAGGTGGAGTGCAAGCCAGTTGCGACAGCATGGTATTTACACGACGGTAAACAGAGCATGCACACAGATTATTTGGGTGGTGCGAGTGCTTTTCACAGCAGAGCGTGAGCGTTGTGGTGGGTGGACACATCGAGCCAAAAGCAGCAGAGCTAGAGGCGGTCCGAGACGGTCGCTATCACTTGAACCAGTGAGGGAGCAGAGCGCCTAGTGTAGAAGACTCTCAAGTCTTCGCCGTCATTGTAGATACCAAAAGCTGTCGCGCGTAGCCGGCGACTCGAAAGAGACGTGGGGAGTTCATCGTACGTTGGCGAAACGCTGTTGGCCGAGCAGGAGCACGGGCTCGTAGGTCTTGACGCGCAGGATCTCGGGCTCGACGAGCTCAATGGGCGTGCCGTTGACCTTGATGAGGCCGTGGCCGCGCTTGCAGTAAGCGACAGCCGTAGCGTTCTTCTTGCGGCCGAAGACCTGCACCGATTCAATCTTGCCCTCCATTTCTGATGCCTTTGTGCGAAAATTAGCAATGAAGGCGCTGGGGCTTTGAGAGCCACGCAAAAGTGCTCCGACCAACCATTGGCCGGTCGCATTTTCATTGGATGAAACTCGGATATGTTGTATGATGTTTGGTAGGTGCGTCGCCGCCGCCAGTCAGCACCAGTCGCAGTCACTCAACTGCAGCACTACACCAGACCAAAGCAGCCATGCGCCCGCTTACCGACGATGAAATGACGACGGTGTTCGAGAAGATCAGCAAGTACATCGGCCGCAATGTGCAGCACCTGGTGACGCGACCCGACGAGAAGTACTGCTTCCGTCTGCACGGCAACATCGTGTACTACTGCAGCGAGAAGCTCATGCGCCAGTCCACGAACGTCGGCACGGACGAGCTGTTGAGCATCGGCACGGCCGTGGGCAAGCTCACCAAAACCAAGAAGTTCCACCTCCGCATCACGTTCCTAGACTACCTGGCCCAGTATGCCAAGTACAAGGTCTGGATCAAGCCCAACTCGGAGATGTCCTTCCTCTACGGTAACAACGTCGTCAAGTCTGGCCTGGGTCGGATCACGGAGGGCACTCCGCAGTACGCTGGAGTGGTGGTCTACAGCATGAACGACATCCCGCTGGGCTTTGGCATCGCCGCGCAGGCAACAGAGATGTGCAAAGACCTGGAGCCCACGGCCTACGTCGTGCTCCACCAAGCAGACATCGGCGAGTACCTCCGCGTTGAAGACGAAATGTTTTAAAGGCAATAAGCGACGCGGAAGAGGTTTCTCGCTTCCTCCTAGTCAGACTTCGTGCACCATCTACATATATAATAGACTTTTCACGCTTGTTTAGGTTTATTTTTTCATTCGTGTTGTGTGGCATGCAAGTCGTTGTACTTTGTAGTATACTTTATTGCTGCACAGACACTCTCCTGACGTGGCGCTCACTCGTCCAGCAGCATGGTCTTCATGGTGCTCTGAATCTGCTCGTAGGCGGCAAAAATGATGGCACCCGTGGGCATCACTTTGAGGATGTTCGCGGACAAGCCCTTGAACAGACCGATGTAACCTTCGTGTCGGATGATCTTTGTCGTGCAGTCCCACGTACCATGGTATTTGTTCGCTGAAGGTCCTCCCTGTTGTAGACGAGCTTTGATCACTTGGTACGGGTACGTTGCAGTGGATGCAATCGACTGGGCCACCGCGCCCATGGCAAGCGTCGGAATCATGTCCATCTCGGGGCTCCAGTGCGTCTGGTACAGACCCTTGAGTCGCTCGTATGCCACAAACTTGAGCGCTCCGTTCGTCGTGAGGAACAGCGCTGGTATCATGCCCTTATACAACGCCGAAGTCCCTTCCTCGGCTACAATTCGCCGGAATGCATCTGCGTACAACATACAACATCATCGTTAAGCTTAATAACTGATCAGCGTGCTGTCTCCACTCATTGCATCCTCCAGACATACCTGACACGCTTCGATACGGTATATTCTCCACCAGCTTCCTTGCTGCGTCCTTGCCCGTTACACTTGCCTGGATTCGTCTATTGCTTTGCACTTGCATGCGGATCTTGATGAGCCAGATGGGGTTGGTCAGAGGCACGCAAATGACGCCGGCCTCGATGCCCGAGAAGAAATGCTGCCACGAGCCTTGGATCCAACCTTCGTCCGCCATGCGGGCGTAGCGCTGCTTGGCGTTCTGGTACACGAGCATGTAGATGCCCCACGACAGCGTCGCACCGTAGAGCGCCGGGCTCATTCCTCGGAACAGCGCGCGCACGCCCTCTTCCGCCACGATGGAGCGGAACGCGTGCCCCAGCGAGCGATAGGCGTGCGCAGACTTCTCGTGCACTTGGTAACGCACCTTCACCAGGTCCAGCGGGTACAGAAGCACCGTGGAGATGGCACCCGCGCCTAGACCCGCCGTCGTGTGGATCACACTGCGCCACTGGTCCTCCGACAACAGCTCTTTCATCGTCATCACGTCGCCCGGAAGTGCTGAGTCTGAGAGGAGTGCGGCCACGATTAGCCGATGTGTTGACCAACTAAGGATATTCTGTATAGAAGGTTCGATGATGTGATGAGAGAGGTTCAACCATCAGAGTGTTGGTCGTCAAAGTTACCTTTGCGCTCGTTCATAGTGAAAAACAGTCAAAGCAGAGTGAAGATGAAGAGCGACACGACAGGGAAGAGGAGGGACCGCGGCGCGCAGTTCATCCGCAGCAACTTGGAGCTGCTGGGCTTCGGATCCCCGCGAGACGCGCTGGTGCAAGCGGTCAAGGAGCTCTTCGAGAACGGTGCAAACGCCTGTAGAATAGGCATTCAAGATCAGCTTCAAACTAAGAGATAAATTGATGTAACTCTGCCAGCACTGGACGCAACGCACTCGCTGGGCTCGGACTATTCGTGGGACGACGCACCGCTCGAACTGCTGCGCGTCACAGTGCAGCTGAACCAAGAATCAGGTTGCATCGACGTCGTGTGCGCCGATACTGGGTCCGGGATGCACGCGCATCAAGTCAAATTGCTGTGCTGCAATGCGTTTGAGACGACCAAGACGACTGCAGCAGGCACAGGAGGGTGCACGAGTGGAAAATATGGTGTGTAACGTTAGATGGAGTAGGGTCCGGGAGGAGCTTCTAATGGGGAGTTGCAGGTGTTGGACTCAAGGCGGCGGTGCTCTACAGTCAGCTGCATACGAGTGATGCGAGTCTGAAGATCACGACGACCTCCAACTCGGACGGAATTTTGTATGTGCAGCTTCGTATTGATCCGGACTCTGAGGAGACGGCTGTCGTGAAGAAGGTAGCCCATTTCGTTGTGAGCGAAGACCATCAGCACTTCTCCGGGACGGAGATGAAATTATCGATTCCGTGCCCTGGAAGTACAGCGGATGTAGAGAGTGCTGCGGATGTATTAGCACTATATTTCCAGATGCTGCGGTACACGGCTCCTCCGTTTGTTGGTGTGCAGTTCAGCTTTGACGTCGCGGAGGTGAGTATAAGCGTCGAGTGCCGCCACAGAGAAGAACCGATCGACCGCTTTGTTGCGGACCTTGGAGCAACTGCCGATGACATCGTGTATGCGATTCATGACGAAGAGCTTGTCTCCATCAGCTGCGTTGCGCTAATGCTTGGGGATATAGAGTCCAATCGTCAAAGCGACATTGAAATCTGCCTGCTCCGATATGCTAATCACGTCCCGCTGGTCAATGGAGAGGACTTCTTCCTCTGTGGACTCACCAAGGGCGTCAGCTCATGGAAAACCTGGAAGAAGTACGGCCTCCGCTGTCGCCGGACGAACTCGCACCTCGTGAACCAGCTCGTCGCGACGCCACTGAGAGCTTCAACTGGGAAGGAAGATGAGGAGGCTGACGACCCGGTTCAACTCGTATTGGCTGTCGATATTGGCATCGCTGAGTCCTCAGACATTACGACACTCAAGTACGGCTGTTTGAAGAAGAGCACACTTGACGCATGCTACGCTGACGGTGTGCAGACGTGCTGTCGCTCAGTTTTGCAGCAACTCGCCGAGGCAGGACGACTGTGCACTCCGCAGCAGCAGCAAGACCAAGACCTCGTGGAGAATTTTGCGCCGCTGATCGCGAAATCTCTCTCGGCCATCGTGAAGCAGTCGCAAGTGGGTCAACCGAGTGACTGTGAACCAACGCGACCCGACAGCAGCTCAGACCACTTCAACGAGGAGCTCATCCTGGAAGAACTGCAGGCTGTCCTGAAAACCTGGTAAAACACATATGTATTAATATAGTTCATCGGGGGCGGAGATTGTTGGCCACACCATCAACGACGGAAAGCAGCGGAAACATGTCGGCTATCGGAGCGCTGCGCGAGCTGGAGAAGGACAAGAAGGGACCGAACAACGCCGGTCTGAAGGTGAGTTGCATCAATCAGACGCTACAGCGATGCTGTGGCGATAGACTAAGCGTATTGTTTGATCTGTTGCCGTTATCGTTGCTGCAGGAGCTTTTCCTGAACCTGCCGACCCGTATTCGTCAGTCTGGTCCCGTCAAGGGCGGCATCAACTTTGCTGTGAAGGTAAGCGGAACTGTGTGAACATTTCCGCCATGTTTTTGTTGTTGTTGCAGAATATGAGTTCTGATGCGCTGTCTTGTTGGGCTGTTGTTGCTGCAGAGCTGGAAGACTTCGGGCCGGTGGCTCTGGGTGCTGTCGACGACGTTGCTGGTCACTTTGGTTCCCCTCAGCATTGAGGTGCGTATTGATACAGAATTTGCACGAAACCTGCGCTTTGGCAGCTTGTAGCCTTGGGATTCGTGCGCGGTGCACTGACGTTGATGTGCTGTTCGATGTCTTGTTGTTGTTGGTGTCTTCAGATGCTGCGTGAGGAACAGACGAACGAGGTGGTGAAGGAACTGGTGAGCAAGGGTTTCAGCTACAACCAGATCCAGGGCATGGGCTACATGGTGTCACAGCCGGAGAGCACGCTCGCGGCGCCTGCTGAAGGCGCCCCCCAGTAATTTGAGAGTTCTTAGCGTTGGCGGAGCAAAGGGGCTGCTTCAACAAGCGGCGCGCCACTAGCTGTACATTTCGTTGCGGTCTACGGTATCCGGATCAGGGAGAAGACCCAAGACTCGACGACTTTAGGCTGCTATGCATCTGGTAAAGAACGTCGCGGTTGGTGTGGTGGAGGAGATTGAACGGAACATAGATCGTGTACATTCGTCGTCGTCGACGAGCTTAGGCTCCAGACTCTTCTACTAATCGACCCCGTGCTATTCGCACGTCGCTCGTAATCTCTTGATAGCACGAGAGCAGCTCGATGCTGCAGTTCTAATCGCTTTTCTTTTTCTTCTGACTCTTGATCATGACCATGCCGATGAAAGTGGCAGCCCCACTGAAGAGCAGCACCAGCAGCACCGCAGGGATGCTAATGGCGTAGTGGTAGGGCAGGAAGAACTGCTGAATGGGGTGGTCCTCATCAATGAACGGCTGGGGTAGCAATAGCAATCATGACGAATAAGCAGCGTCAGTAAGTGACTGTGATAGTACGGGGTCTGCTTGGTTGTTGGGCGTACCGTGAGCAGCACCCAGATGCTGTAGTAGACGTAGACAACGACGCTGATGGCCAGCAGCACGAGGCCTACAGTTTTATCCGACGCTCCCTGATGTAGATAGCATGGCCAACAAGCAGACAGGTCAGCAAAGAGGCGTGGACTGACTCACACAGACGAGAGGACTCCTCTGAGGAGGCCAAGCGGAGCGCACCATGATGCAGCGACACGTTTTCAGTAGTCCGGACTAAAAAGAATGGGTGTGTTCAAAAAGAATAGGATATGTAGCCATGTTGGAGGAGATGCGCACGAACGTTGTACGTTTTTGAGAACTCTTGCTACGAAGCAAAATCCGGGTATGGATACTCAGAAGTCATAAGTTGGACCACTACTAGGGGTTAAACGACCGCAGCAAACAGTTTTAGAAACGATGCCGATCGTAGAGGTGAGCGTCTGCACCAGTGATTGGAAAAAATATCTTGGTTTGTATTGCAGAAAAAAATTGGTACGGCAATGCTGTATTGGCAAGGAAATAACAGTACCAATGTAAAATTGAAAGCTAACGATATATTGCAATGCCATATTGAACTCCTGAAAAAACTGCCTAGCAGCTAGTAGTCCAAGCGAGTTCTCCTGGCTTTTGAGCGCTGCCGTGTACTTCTCATTACAGTCGTCGCCAATGCACGACGTCAACTGCCTCCGCAAGTTTGTGTAGCCTGTGCCCCGCGTGTTCTTTGGTGTAGCAGCGCACTTGTTACACGAGTAGCCACGGTCTCCTCCAGAAGGGCTGATTTTGAAGAAGTATCGAATGACTTCTGGCACTCGAGCACGTGCCATCGCTGCAAGCAAGCTAAAAGTGAGAATGACGCTGAAGGAGCTCGAGCAGGAAACGCTGTAGACTTGTAGCAAATGGTTGGCCGTCCAAGTGGCACGATGGTTGGCAGCGGTGGATGCCTGTAGAAGCCGATGCCTGCTAGCGTTGGGTGGGAACCAGCTGAAGTAGAACGTACTGTATTGCATCGCGTTGGAATATTGCAATACTGTATTGCAAGCCCCAGCATTACTGCAAGACCCGATTGCATCCTGTGGGGGTACTGCAATGGTCGGATTACGACCAATGCTTGCCAATACATTTTTTTCAATCACTGGTCTGCACAAGCGCAATCTATTTTACCTCACCACGATTAGCCACAGGCTTGGTAAATGATGAGCAACACAGTACGATTTCGAGTCATCTACTCTGTTTGGAGCTCGCGATGGCAACGAGTATGTGTTGACTTAATGCTAGCCTGTCCACGCGGTTCCTGATAAACAGCACGGGGAACGAAATTCAGGCTCCTTGAGTAGGTTGCCCGACGGGCATCAAATATTCCTCCTTACCGACATCCGTTCCGGGTGACGATGTTGTGCAAACAGACGGGAATCGATGAACTCACTGGGAACGACAGGACTCTCTTCGTCCCAACCAGGCTTACTGCACTTTCATTCCCGAATTTCTTCGCATCCACACAAGTTCCAAGTCAAGCCGCATTACAATCATAATGAACTCGCTCCGAACCTTCGCTTCCGTCTTCGGAATGGCGCTGCTGTCCGTCTCAGTCGCTCAAGAAATCTCAAGCAGGAGTAAAGTGGCTGATGCTGACAGCCAAATCCTATTCACGGCGATTAACGATGTGGACTCCTACAGTTCGGACATGTCCACGATGGTGTGTGTCTACAGCGTCGATACCATCGATACGCAGCTGATTTCGGCCACAAACAACGAGAATCTTCACCCCGGCGCCATCATTTATAATTATGGCATCACCGGTTGCAAGGTGGACACGGAGTTTGTGGGCCGTTGTCCTGATCTGACTACGTTCCCATTCTGCGGCAGCTACAACGTGTCTGTCTCCTCGGTGACCGACAAATACAAGGTGACTACGATCACGAAGCAGGCTTAAATGGTGCCCTGTTCGAGTACGCGCTTATCAGCAAAGGCATCCTACACAGGAAGTTAGGCTCAAGCATCCGCGTAACCCAAACAGGCACCACCAGCACTTGCTCGTGTCTACCGGTACATTGCATTTTCGTGTTTGTTTTGATTCGGAACCCGGTGTTTGTGTTTGTTTGTACGATCCAGGTTTCCTTGCCTTCTTTCGCGATACGGATCGTGACTACTTTGAAAGCACTGTAGACACATGTATGCTTTCCCAGAAGATAGTTTTGAAACGGAGAAGTTATTATAGTGCCGAGCTCTCGATCGGTGCTGTAGTAGGCAGTGAGTTGCCACCACTGAAAATTGCAAGGACATTCGGGGAGGTGCTGACCGGAGGCCATAAATCTATGATAACCACGAGATGCTACGACAAGGCAACACTCCACTGGTATTATGCGTCATGCAGGTACATCGATACCCACATGGCCGGCGTTCCTGCTGCGGATCTTGAGCAAACAGCCGGGGAGTGATTAAAAAGCTTTGCTCATGTGTTGGAATACCAAGAGCAAGAGAGTCAATTTGACTGTCAAGGCACTTATCGACGAACGACGACACTCCACAACCGATCGCAAACCTGACTCACTGCGATTTTATTCTCGAGCTTCTTCGCAACCACACAAGCTGCAAGCACCTGACAGTCAATATGCCCTCATTACGTGCTCTCTTTGGGTTCGCGTTGCTGGCCCTTTCGACTGCCCAAGAAGTGACCAGTGGACAGAGTTCAAACACCAGCACAAATGATGCCAACAAGGAAATGCTGCTTGCGGCGTTGGACGATGTGAGTGCCTACAGTGGCAAAGTTGACGTTCTAGTTTGCGTCTACGAGGTCAACACGCTGGAGACGCAGGCTGTATCAGCCACAGGTGCAACAAACTACAACTTCGGTGTTACTGGCTGCAAGGTAGACACGGAGTTTGTGGGCCGTTGCCCTGATTTGACCACCTTCCCGAGCTGCGGAAACTACAAGATCGTCATTTCTTCGGAGTCGAAGGCTGGCACGAACAAGGTGACTTCAATCACGGGCCAGAAGTCGATGTCAGGTGGCAAGTACCATACAAAGTAATCACAGAGTGAACGCATACTGACGTTAGGTTGTCCGATACACCAAACCGCATGCTGTTCGTCACAAAACTCAAATACAAGTGTATGCAAACATGTACCGAGTTCTCATCATTCAGTCAATTTGACGCTCGAGTATTGTGGCCCTCTCACTTAGGAGGTAGCGCGCATGACACACGCAGCTTCATGCCGTTGAACTCCTTGCCATCCAGATCTTCCACTGCTCGGTTCATGTCCTCAGCGCTGCGAAGCGTTACGAAGCCGAAGCCACGAGCAGTGATACGCACGGTTTCGTAGCCCAGGTACTGAAACAGGAACGAGAGCTCTTCACGCGAGGTGCCCTGGGGAAGATTGCCTACGTACACCTCGTACGGATGAGGGGCGGGGTGGAAACGGTCACCACCCCTTCCAGCGTTGCCACCGCGATAGCCTCCGCCACGGTCACCATCGAGGCCTCGAGGCCGGTAGCCCCCAGTGCTGCCCCGCCGACGAGTATCGAGGTTGGGTGGGACCTCGGCGTGACCCCACCACACGCTGTGTACAATAACGCCCTCCGCGTTGCCGTTCTCATCACGCGTGGGAACCGTTAGAACAAGGTTCTCGCCTTCCCGGATAGGCACGCGGTGCTTAAACTCGTCCTGAAAGATTTCCTCGATGAACACGAGGAAGCCTGTCGGTACAACCGTTAGACGCAGCGTGAACGGTTCTCCAAACGTAATAGGGAATCGCTGCAGCGGTTGCGAGCAGCCCCAACGTCCGTCGATGTTGCTGTTTTGGATGATATGACCCCCTCGCTGACGACGCGGGTTGAAGTGGTACAGCACCGTGCCCGGGTACGGCGCGCCGCTGAGCATGCTCGACTGCGTGCTGACATTGAAACAGCAGCGTGACGATCTCGGCGGCAAGGTCGCATGAATGATCAGCGTGTTGTTCGTGGCAAATGCCACTTCGGGCAGCACCAGATCCAACGGCGTCCCCGTGGCCGAGTCCCAGTCCTCACTCCTCAGGAAACTCTCGAGCGGCAGCTGAATGGACGTGCGTCCTCCTTGAATCTTAATCTCCCCCGGCTTGTCACTCTTGGTGCTACGCGGGCGCTTGACACTGTGCACTCCACCCACAACACTGCCCGAGCCTCCTCTCAAGATATCCGTCAGCGGGTTGGTCCTCTTGACAGCAGTAGAAATCCCCGCAGCCCTCGCTGCACCCGCCTTCTTGGCCATCAGCATCTTGGCTCGTTCCACCGCCGACATGGCCGGTTTGGCTGCTGCAGGTGCCCCACCAGCACCGGCTCCATTATTGGACGTGGAAGCACTTGAGCGTTGGGCCAGGAAGCTCTGCACGCGAGCTCGGTCATACGAGAGCTGACGCTTGGGCGTCGTGGCAGACGGTGGGGTGACGCCCCCAGCAGAGACTTTGCCCATGGACCCAACGGAGCTCTTCCGACCCAACGGAGTCCCGCCCGATTTTCCTGCGGCGGTGGGAGACGCGCTGGTCCCCGACGGAGCTGAGACGCTCAACTCCGACGCCACCCCATTAGCCCCCGTGCCAGATGACGCACCCAAAGCATCCTGTCATATTTCGATATGAGAATCATATCAGGACGAAATCATATTGATCAATAAAACAGTGTGGCTGCGTACCGCGGTGGCGGCCTGGAAGAGCTGTAACAAGAGGATCTCCTGCGCCGTGAGGTACTTGCCGCTAAAGGCCTCGAGCTGCAGATGCTGCTGCAGCTCGTTGGGCTCGTCGTCCTTGGCGGGCTCCACGGCCACCGCCTCGTCCTTCGTCATGGTTTCTCTTGACGATTATTTTATATGAAATAATGCAGTATTTACTTAGTGCCATTCTATATAACAGGTTATACGGACATTACACCAATTTCAATATTAAAAGACTGGAAGATGCAGGGCACGCGATGGGTGTGGTGCTGCGTGCTCCTGCTACTACTGGGCGGGAACGGCGAACGTCTCGAGGGCCAACAAGTGAAGGATATGGACGCCGTGTTCGCCGCTAAAGTGCAGGAGACGCAGCTCCTGTTTCTGGATGTGGAGACGCAGTTGAGCGCCGCGCGGCAGGTGGCAGAGCTGTTCGCGCTGGAGGACGCGCAGTTGGAGCTACTGGCGCTTGAGACGCGGGCTAGGATGGACGCGATAGGGGAAGAGGTGAAGAAGGAGATGAACGCAGCACTGCAGGATGTGGAGAAGACGCGGGAGGAAGCGATGGCCAACGTCACCAGGTGGATGGAGACACTGCAGGGGCTTCAGAGCGCCACGGACAGGAACCGACGCGTCTTGGGGCAGATCAGGGGCGGAAAGCAACTGGAGAAGGAGAGAGAAAAGAATAAGAAGCTGGATCAACTGAAGAAGCTGCAGGAGTTGGAGAGAATCAAGCAGGAGGAGGTGGAGAAGCAACAGGAACTGGAGGAGTTGAAGAAGCAGGAGATGGAGAAAAATCAACAATTGGAGACGCTGCAGAAGATGGAGAAACTGCAAGAGATTGAGAAACAACGGCAAGTGGAGAAACAGAGAATATTGGAACAGAAGAAGCAAGCAGAGCTTAACAAGGAGCGAGTGAAGGCAGCTCAGACTAGCCTTAATGGAGACGTGGCTGGCCAGCCTTTGGACCCGGAAGCGCGTATTGGCACGGTGAAGCGACTACTCGCTTGGTATATATGGGTGGAACAGACCGTTGTCGATGTGGCAGCGACCGTTTGTCGGCAGCTGGTGTTGCCTGTGGTGGCCATCCTGGTATTTTTTCTCGTACTCACGGTGGCCATCGCAAGATACAATGCCGTGAAACAGGCGCGGCGCAACCGACGGGTCTTGTACTCTGGCTACCCGAAAAGCTACCGGCCAAAGGTGAAGCAGGAGGTACTGGCTGATGGTTCCGATCTGCAATCTCGAGTACGCCACACAGTTCGTCACCGTGACCCAAATGGGTTAATAGGAACCTAAGCAGGCAATCTAGTTGACTGTTTCGTACCAGTGCAATCCAGTGCATTGCTGCAGCTCGAAATGATATTTAATGGATTCCGAAAGCCAAACTGAAAGATTTCGGATTTCTGTGTCTTGTTACCAATCGACAGTACTGAGAGCGTGTCGGTCTTCGTTAGTGGTTCTCACTTTTGGGATCAGTTGTTTGTGGAGTTTCTCCCTGTATTCGGTGCCAACGGTAACAACAGATTGTGGTTGACAAACCGCCCACCTTCACGACGCAGCTATAACTAAATCCCAAAACTACTATAGCACAGCGTCAGTCATGTCGGTCAAAAACTGAAAATGAAGACCGCTAAACGATACCAAGCGCTTTTCTTCACGTTCCAGAAAAGAGTACGGATCATGATCGGAGACGCATGTTCCCCAAGAGGGAGATACGTATGCAGTACGATGGAACGATCAAAAATCTTGGGAGGGAAGCAGATCGGGCTTCAGTCTTCGCTTCACGAGATTTTCAATCGTCTCGAAATTGAAACGTCAACGACCTTGACCATTTCAGATTGATGAAAAACTGCAGAGAACTACTTAAGTACTCACCAAACTCAGTCGAAAGCGGGTTGATCAGTCGATATATTGAGCCCAGCGGGCAGTGACGTTTATATAGTTGGTGTGTTACGTTGACCTATCGTGAAGAACGCTTTACTGAGTGAGCGTGATGGACGTCACTTCGACCGTGTTCGTCCAGGGCTGAGAGAAGACGATGATGTCGTAGCTGGAGTAGTCGCAGTTGCGGTCGTTGCAGGCACCCAGCTCGTCGTCCGAAGCCACAGTGCAGCCGGCCACCTGGAACTTGTAGTTGGTGCCGGCCACAGTCTGCGTCTCGAGGCCTTCCACGGCCATCAGGCAGATTCTCGTGGTCACGTCCTCGCTGTAGGTGCTGGAATTGCCGGCAGCCTGCACGAGGATGTCCAGGTCCTCGCTGGTGGCGTATTTCTGCGTGTATCCGCCAAGAAGCGTCTGGCCCTGAGCGGTCGAGATGGCGGTGAGCGCCAGAGCGGTGAGAAGACGTATGAAAACCATGACGGAGGAAGAGGTCGGACCTGTGGAGGTAGTGGCGGGTTGGTGTCTAAGCTGCTGGGAGCTTGGCTTGGAGTGTGGTGGTCACAAGCGCGAGAGTTGGGGAATGAAGCCGCCGCGACTGAACTTTCGCGTTGGCTGCACATCTTCTCCCTTCGGTGCATTTTTGTCTGAAAGTCTGCAACAGAGACTTACAAACGTACGTTTGTGGTCATCCAGCCAGCCGGTTATTTCGCTGAACTACGATCACTTAGGTTTGTATGGTTGAGGTTGAAGGCTGTCCACCAGCTGCAGAGCAGCAATCGATTTGATCAACATGATGGCAGCTCGATTATTCGCCACCAGACGCTACGTTTTGCTAACGTTACTGATGCAAGCAAGATTCGACTCGGCTGAACTCACATGCCAGACGAACGCGGCGTGGAGAAGCAAGCAGGAGCCGTGATTCATACTGTGGTTGCAGTGCACTCTGAGCCTCCTCTGCATTGACGCAGATGTTGGTGCAAGTCTGGGCGTGTTGCCTCTTTGCGTCGGGAGCAGCGTATTCTCCACCTCACCACCGCCTTAGGAGGAGCCTGCTGTCGCGCTCACTAGATGTCGCTCCGCAGAGGCTGGGCGTCCTGCGCCCTGGATACTCGCAGAGGTGACGGGCGGCGTTGAAGCATAAGACGCCGACTGGTTAACTGGTTAACTCCGGCTCCTGCAGAGGTCGAGCGGATCACGAAACACTCGGCAAATTTCGGTCTGGTCCACAAAGGCGAGCGTTGAGGTGCTCTCTATAGCGTCCACAAACAGTTTGTCCGTCACTGAAAACTGCGGGTCAAGCGGGTAACTAAACTACCTACTGTTGGAGCTACCGGTATGTGATTTTACCAGAGCACCCGACATCTGTCGAACACCAAAGAGGAACGGGCTCTCACTGCAATGAGCACCGCCTCGGGGGCTCCATGGTGGCGTCTAGACTAACCAGTGAAGTGACACGGCTTCAGGTTTGCCATTTTGTCTTTTGCATTCTCCACCACCGCTGCCCACGACCATGAGGCCGACTCGGTATTCTTCGCTTTCATTTTCCACCTGCCTTGCAGCGCTGGCGGGTCTTCTGCTGCCCGGAGCAACCGGAGTGCCGTTCGAGTACAATCCGATCACGATACTCTCAAGTGCGACCTCGCTTTCGCACTCCAATCCTGCGTTCGGTGGAGTTGCGCCAGGCACGAACACGAATGCAATCACGTACGAGGTGCGTACATACACGGTGATCACATCCAGCAACAGCAGCTCTACGACAACCAGTACGACCACCGACGGTGGCACTACCAAGAGCAGTACCACCTCTAAGTCTACGAGCTCCACTTCAACCAAGCAATCGACAGTGTTCAACAGCTCGATAGCTGCCAATGGACCCGTATTGGCGTCCGTGCACGAACGCTCGCTGGAACAAACGAGCTCGGACCTCCAGAAGCTCGAAGGTTTCTTCGGGACATCGCTGGAGATGAACGTGCACAAATTGGCTTCGAATGCGGCGTACTACGTCATGCCGTGGCCCAGCAGCTACTGGGCCATGTACCTGGACAGTATCAACTACCGCTGGAGCTCCGCTAGTGAACCCAGCGCGACAGAGAAGTATGCCAGTGCCTTTGGTCTGGACCCAGACACCTTGATGAATAGTGTTTCCAAGTCCACCGGTATTCAGTCGATGTCGTCCTCGAGTACTTCGTGCTCGACGAACTGGGATTGTGCTAGCCTCGGGGATGGAAGTGTCTGCGCTCGGCATGACGGAGAGTGGCAAGGCTACTGCATTCCGACTTGGTACGGGATCTGCCACGCTTGGGCCCCGGCAGCGCTTCTGGAGCCCGAACCGAACTGTGCCGTCGACTACAACGGAGTTACGTTCCAGCCGATGGACATCAAGGCCCTGCTGTCGGAGATCTACGATGGATCGAATATCGCTACGGTTTTCACAGGAGCAAGGTTCTTCGGGCCTGACAGCGATGGCAATACTGACGAGTATGGCCGCTACACAGACGCTTCTCGTCGTGATCTCGGTCCGGGCTTCATGCACGTCGCGCTGGCGAACATCATCGGTCGCTTCAACACCTCAGTTGTTATGGACGTCACGGCCGGTGCCGAGGTCTGGAACCAGCCCATTTACAGCTACAAGGTGGCCACGCAGAAGGAGATGACTCCCAGCGAGGCTGCAAGCCAATACTACGGAGTGTCCACGTACCCGTTCAACAGCGCCGCCGAGCGTATCATGTACATGGAGACCAGCGTGTCGTGGATGATTGAGACGTTCGAGGATGGAGGCCTCGTAGCTTCGGGTCGTGCCGCAAGCTACATGACAAGTAAAACCTACTCGTACCTGCTCGAGCTCGACAACGACTACAACATCCTCGGCGGTGAATGGGTGGGAGACTCGGACTTGGACCATCCCGATTTCCTCTGGTTCCCGAAGGCGCGTCCGGATTTGAGCGTCGTCACGGAAGCGGGGCTCAGTTACCAGAACGTCCGGACGTTGTTGGACAAGGCTACTAATTGTTCTTAGTGCAGTGTGTGTAGATCTCTGTGGTGTGACGTAAAACTGTTCGTAGCTTTCAAAAACCTCATGCGCATCTATCTATTCATGCATGTCGAACTCTCTCCTGCGCTTATCGACTCTTTGATAAACTGCATCTTGATCTTGCCTTAGCAACACTTCTTTTTCTTCTTTCCACTGTGGGTCTCTCGGGAGGACCCCTCCAGCTCGTCGTCACGGTCGCTGCTCTTCTTCTTTCTTTTGTGCGAGCTAGACGAAGAGGATTTACGGCTGCTCCGCTCTTTGTTGTACATGACGTACTTGTCTTTCTGGTTGAGTTCTGTTGCCAATGCTGCCAGTTCCGGGTTATGAGTCTCCAGCTTTGTCAACCACTTAACTGCCATGCGCTTGCGACCACTGCGCGTCTTGCGCCACACAGCAGGGAAGTTTTGCGAGCTGCAGTAGTTCTGCGTGACTGCGACCGTGTCATCCACATTGAACACAGCGTGCCACCAGCCACCAGGGATATACACTGTCTCGCCAGGGTACTGCATGAATTCAACGCACTGTAGCGTCTCTGGTGAGCTCGCACGCTTCAGGCGCGGCAACAGGTCCATGAAGTAGTTCACAGCCTCGTCATCCTCATCGCCACGAATGTGTTTCTTGCCGTTCACAAGACTCTTGGGCACATGCGGCGGAAAAAGCACCCAGCGCTTGCGTCCCACGATCAGCGTGTTCCACGCACTAGTTCCGAGCGGATCGAGATGAAGTGTGGTGCCTGAACGCTTGGGACCAACCAGGAACCAGCGGTAGGGCGGACGTCGATCTTCGCCAACAAGCGAGAACAGGTCCTCCGGGAAGTACTTGGGCACCTCATAGTCATCCAGCAGTGGCTTCGTGTCCCTGTGGTCTTCAAACGTGCTGTCAAAGATGTAAAGCGGGCTGTCGTCCGTCTGGTCCTTCAAGTACGCCATGAAGTACTTGAACTCCATGCGGATGGACTGCCCGTTGTCGTCTTCTCCGCACTTGAGGTCCACACGTTTGTATTTCTTGCGCAGCTTCTTGAGCGGCCAGTGTTTGACAGCGCCCCAGCCATCAGCTTCGGGGATACCATCAATCACCACAGGAACCATCGGGCTTTCGTACTCTTCAATGAAGCGCTTGACGCTCAATTCGCTGCAGTGTTCGCGTTTAATCGGGTTGGCTTCATCCAGTGGCAACTCGCACACATCTGATCCCGCAAAACCCTCGCGGTTCCAAGCGTTTGGGTCGATGTCTACCCTCAAAACAATAACGTTCAGCAAATGCAAATAGTCCGTCGATTGGGTCGGCGCGTACCGGATCGGTGCTTCTTCTTGGCGTTGTGGATTACGCGCTCCACCTTCGAGGGGTAAACAGGAGCCACCACTGGAGGGAAGCGAGGGGCATTGGAAGTGACACCGACGCCGTCGGAAGAAGACGAAGACGTTGACGACGAGGACGATGAAGAGTCCGAGGAGTCCGAGGAGGACGACGTGACGGACGGAGAGCGACGGGACTTCTTCTTGCTGTGCATCGCCATCTTTGGACCTTATTCGTGACTGCTGGAAGAGGAGTCAGACGATGCGCCACACCAGAGCCACACAAACTGAGCCATACATCTCTGTATACGATCTCTTCCTCTCTCTATAAGAGCACGCAAATCACTCCCCTGGAGCATAGATTCTTCAACTGAGCCGTCATGGGAGACAGCGTGTACTCGGTGGCGACGCAGACGTATGTCAAGCTGGCATTGCACGCAGCCAAGCGGCCGGCGAACGCCGTGTGCGGGCTGCTGCTGGGCCAGGAGCAAGGACAGGGCTTCGCTATCTCGGACACCGTGCCGCTCTTCCACCACGAGGCCCCGCTCGCTCCGCTGCTGGAGGTCGCGTGCGCCATGGTGGACGCCTACTGCCAAAAGTCCCAAAACGTGAAGATCGTGGGCTTTTACTATGCCGGAAGTGGGTACACTTCATCTGATTCCAGCTCCGGACTCAGTCACTTCGCCGAGAAAGTGGCAGACAAGGTCGAGGCGAATTGTTCGCGTGCCTGCGTGCTGGTGGTACGTTATAAACAGCTTTTGGTTATTTTAGTTCGGAGGTGACTTAACGATTGTATGAGTGCTATTTTAGCTGGACAATCAACAGCTCGCCAGCGATGCCAAGACGGGGCTGCAGTTCCTGCTCAAGGACGCGAAGCGCGGCTGGACGCGCGTGGAGAACCGACTGCGCGTGGCGGACGGTGCGACCCAAGTGCTGACCCACGGGCTGCAGCAGAACTTGCAGACGAACGTCGTGGACTGGGAGGAGCACCTGGAGGACCCCAGCCAGGACTGGCGGAACCCGCACGTTGTGGACCTGCTCAAGCTCAACGTCTAGACAGCAGTCAGGATTGATTGGAACGAGTTGTCGTTGGTCTACTACTACAGCTCTTGTCTATGTCTGCTCTACATGATGGCGCTGGCGAACGAGCTGGACGTCTGGACGTGCACCTGACGCTTCAGGTGAGTGAGCTCCGAGTCGTGGCTCTTGACAGGTGAAGACGCGAGCGAGCGCAGGTAGTTGGCCAGCAGTAGGCGAGCGTTCTCCACGTCCCAGAGCAGCGGGTGCGCGTGGCGCAGTGCGCACGTGAGGCGACCGGCAGCAGCAAATTCGCCCCGAGTCACCAACGCACACACAACGTAGTCTCCGCTGGACGTCCAAAGGGCTGCTGGGGTTCTGATGTTGGAGTCTCGCAGTAGAAAGGAAACGACAGACGAGTGGAGGCCGTGCTGCAGCAGTACAGCGACGTTGAAGCGCAGAAGTGCAAGCTCCATGACCGCAGGCCAGCTGCTGGATTCTTGCGGGAGCTGTCGAACCCCCGACAAAGCGCGGTCGGTGTACTTCTCTCGCAGACTGTCGAACGGACACTTGAGCAGGAGTTGGATTGCCAGTTCGATGTTGTTGGCCTCCCACTGAACCAGGATCACCGCTTCCGTGGCTTCTTCCTCGCCGCTTAGCTCCGCATACGCGTGTGTGGTGTACCAACTCAAAAGACGAGCACCCCAAACGCCCCTTGCAAACAGAGCAGACCAAGACGTTGCATCTTCCACTTTCTGAGGCGACACCCACATCTCAGTCGTTGGGTCCACTTGGAACTGTGCTTGGATGCGTGCTTGTACAGCGCGCTTTTGCTCGTGTTGCCATCCCGAAGCACTTCGTTCCGCAGCGCCTTCAGTGCCGCTGTGAATGTCGTCGTAGCGCACCAGCAAGTTGCTCAATGCCACGGTTGCCTCTTCCGCAAATCGCAGCGCCTTCGGGTTGTCCTCGCTAGAACACACCTCTAGGAAAACGAGCAGCTTCTCGAAGATGCCAGTGAAATAGTGCGGGATGTCGTAACTGTCTACTTGTAGAACGGGCGGGGCATACTCACTCTGCCCCATATCGTGTTTCGCGAGCAGCGCAGACCAAACGGCTTTCACGCAAAGCCCGAAGTGCCATTTGGTCGCATCAGGGTCGAGGTTCGTTTTGCTATCACTAGTTCGCAGTATGTGATTCAGGACCGCAGCTTCAGCCCATTCCTGCTGTTTCTCCCTCAACGTGGTCAACTGTGCCCATACAGACAGCACTGCTTCGCGCACCACCGCCACTGAGCTTACACTTGTAGTTTCACGTTCGTTTGCAGGAGTCTGCACCTCTTCAAGGTGAATTAATCCAATTTCCTTCAGTATCGAGGATGGCGACTGTGTAAGCAGCGTCATGGCACGCTGGTAAATTGCGCGGGACTTCTCGTCACGTTGGACGCTCAGGGTGACACGGAGATACCCTCCGAGTTCAGTCATTTGACTGCTATTGGTAGCAGTTGAACCTGTGACCCACGTCCACGCGAGGCGCTCGACCCACGGAGCACTTGGCTTCGTCTCGTCATCCTCATCGCCCATACATCGATCCACAAGGTTACCCACGGTGACCTGGTAGGTCTGAGATATTGCATCTATGACGTCGTCTCTGGCGTTGTTTCCACCAGCACACATTACCAGCTCCATGATAAGAGTTGCGAGATCCACGGAGGCCACGCGCTGGCTCAGATTCACTAACATGGAACGGCGCAGTTCCTCATCCTGCAGTTCCTCCTCCTCGTTTGCGGGTTGCCGAAGTAGATCCCTCGCAAACCACGCTTGCAAACCCGATATGACAGGCTCCAGCGACTGTGCGTCAAACGTCAGACCATGCTGCTCAATTTCTCCCAGCAGCAAATAGCACACGTTCTCTGCCATCTCACGCTCCAGATATTGAAGTTCTTGCTCTTTCCTCTGGTGTTGAGCCGGGTCCCACGATGTGGACGACGAAGACGAAGTAGATGATGCCGACGAAACATTCGACCGCGGTCCAGTGTTTTGCCATGAGTTGTATTTTGTCTGGAAAAGTGTTAGCGTATCGGCAACGAGCTCCACCCGCTTTTGCGGGGTCAGCAACGCGCCAAAATGCTGCAATCCACCCAGCGGCTGTCCGTAGAATTCCTCTCCAAGATTGAGGTGCGTCACCAACGCGGGTGTTGGTTTTCCACTTGAACCATTCAGGAACAGATGGTGGAAAAGCATCAAGTGTTCGTTCGACAGTACTGACAGGCATGGCACGCATGACTCGTACGCATAGGCCGCCAGATCCGCAGATAATGCTCCCACACTGCTGTCTGTAGCTCCGTGCTCTCTCCAGATTCCTGTGAGCAGGTCGTTGATGTAGATCATGACCATGGAACTAGCAGTCACACGATGAAATTTGCGCAAGATCTTGGTCACAAACTTGATGGTCTTGCCGCTCAAAAGTGGTCGCGCTGCTTCAACTGCTGCCTGTCGATTCGAACCGATAATTTGAGGATCCGTGCGTGACGATACTAGGGGTGCCAACAATTCAGTGGTTGTCGAGGCTGCACCTATGAGCTTGAGGTCGACAGAGTCCACATCGCCCATCGAGTCGCCAATGTCTTTCAGCTTCTTCAAACACATGAACAGTAGTGTGACACGGTCCGTCGAACGCTTTGACAAAGGAAAGAGAGATCCATCGCGCGGCGATGCCGACCCAGCGGACTCTTGATTGATTCGCTTCGAGCACTCCAGAACCATACGCAACACGAGCAAAATACCGACGTGATCTGTCCCATCGAGCTCCTCATAGAGACTTGGTTCGCCTGCGGACCCGTTCCCAAGCAAGAAGTCTCCAAAGGTAGACGGTCTTTGCAATGCTTCCTCGAGAACATCAACTTGCTCGATGCGGAATGCCTGGTCTAGTTGATCACGACGGCCCATCCGAGTGCTATCTGGTGGAAAGAGAAGTGCATGTTTAAGATAGGCCAACACGCACTCATACTCGTCGATCCCGTATTTGGAAGCAAACTGCCTGGATACCTGGAAGCGATCTTTCTTTGTGGCCAGCAGCATGATCTTCTCGTTACGATAGCTTTCATCTTGCGAAAAGAGCTCCAAGTCCAGCTCAGTGTTGAAGAACGCGCTCATCTTCTCCAACTCCTGCGACTTTTTCTGCGAAAGCAACCGCTCTTGGCATTGTTGAGAAAGCTTCAAGAAGATCTGGTATCGCTGCTCCGACATCAGCAGCCGAGGTTCCACCCGTTCGTCCACTGGACTCGCCACGTTCTCCAGAGATCCATTGTGTGAATCAACGAGGGGGCTTATAGTACGCCGCGCAGCTTCGTAGGAGGATGACAAGGTTTCAAGGCGCTTACTACGAATTTGTAACGCCTCTGTATCACTTGCTGCAATTTCTTCCTTCGCTTGAGCCACCTGGAGCAAGAAGAAATGATGCAAACGACGACCCACAACTTCACTCGTTTGCGCAGTTTCGTTGGTGGGTGAGGCGGTTGATGTTTCAGGCTGCTCCGCGAAAACCGAGGATAGGATCTCATCGGTGCAAAATGCTTCAAACTTTTCGTCATCCGCACAGAGGTCGTTCCACAGCATTAAGTAACTGAAACCCAGCACTATGAACTGCTGCCACTCCCCGGAAGCAATAGCAATAGCAGTAGAGGTCAGCTCCACAGCTTCCTGCACGCAGAGTTGCACCATTTGCTGGAGGAATGTTTGCACAGAATCATGGTTTTCGAAGCCAGCAACATCGTTGGTAGACATCACTTGGGCGAGCTGGAACCCTCGCTGCAATAATCGGAGCAAAAATTGACGGTCGTTTTTCTCCTCGTGTAGCAAGTCAACAACCACTTTGAGCTCATTTAGAAGCACAACTTCTGCACTGCTGGCAGAGTGTTCACCGCCTACAAGTCGTCGCTGTTCGAGATCAGTGTCGGACAAGCCCAGCTCAACCATTAAAGCTTTAATAGCTTCGATCCTCTCCAACCACGATAGCACCAAGTCTGTCACTTGGTGTGCAAAGAGATCCAAGGAGGAAGCGTTCGCCGAGCTAAACAGCGCACGACACAGCTTGTCTTTTTTGCCCCATGAGCCGAAGGACGAGGCAGACACGAGGTCCAGAACCAATGAAACCACGTGCAAAAGCGTCAATTTATCGCTACTGCCATTTGCAGTGACTGTATCCGCATCAGCTGGAATTTCATCGATAATTTGCATTGTCAAATCATACGCGACATCATAATCCATGCAGTACAGGGCTGCGTACGCGCCCTTCATCCAAATTTCTAGCTTTTGCGAGTCAACGCGCAGCAACTTGGCCAGATGCATAACGGCAGCCAAGGGCTCATTCCATACATCTCTAGTCGCTTCTTCGCCCGCGAGTCCAGACTTTCCATACGGGTGATGCGTTAGCCACTCCCTAGCTCGCACAGAAGTTTTATAGTTGCTTGGGTTACTCACGAACACTTGGCATACAGCATCCAGTCGGACACTTTCATCCTCTTCGTCATCCCCTCGACCACTGCGGAGCTCTGCTGGCGAAAGTTTAACAGCTCCATACGTTAGCAAGTCTAGTAGCTCACAGGCGTGTGCTCTGTCTTTTTCCAGTTCCAGAATGTCTTCATAGTGCTGCTTCGCGCTGGATGCTGCACGATCTCCTTCGTCCCACAACGGAAGCGACAGCAGGTGGCGTACAATATCAATGCACCTCAATGTAGCTTCGTGAGCACGGTTCGAGTTCGCATCCTCACAGAATCCGGTAACTGAATCTAGCTTTGCTCGAATCGCCATAAGTAATTCATCCAGAACATGATCGACCGCCTCTACGTCGGAGGCGATCCAGTGGTTCACTAGGTTTTGAGCGGCGTCAACGTAGGCGCGATCAGGAGCGAGTAGATGCTTCAAAATTACGTCCAAGATCATTTCTTGGGTCACGCGCTCGCCAAAAGCATGCTCTTTCAACTTGACTGCATCCTGTAGCACTTCGAGCCACTGACTTCCATCTACGTTTGTCTCGTCGTCAGAATACTCTCCCGGCAACGCGAACTCACACATTTGTTCCAGCAAGCCAACGCTGGTGGTGTCACTACCAATCCCAACATCGCTACTTGCGAGCATCCGGTACTTCAGTCCGCTGGGTGATGAAACCACGCCGTATTTGCCTAGCACGTCCATCGTTACCATGAGATCTTCCATCTCATCTACTGACACCTGCAATTGAGCGATCTCCGGCGGATCATTCTCCTTTCTAATAGGGAGAGACTGAAAAATTATCCAGAGTTGTTCAACAACGGCGAGGTGGCGCTGTATATAAACGTCTTCGCTCACGCTTGGCGCTTTTTCACCGATGATGTCAGACGCATCCACTGAGTAAACTGCATCCAATGCAGTCTCAATGAGCCGCGCATCGCTCTGGATCCACCGATTAGTACGGCCGATTGATGGGTTGCTTCGCTGAATTAACTGTGCTACGAGAGTCAGACTTACCAGCGATGACTTGGATGAAATCGACTGTGCTAGCCAAGAGAACATATCATCAAGAGAGTATGTGCGGTCTCGACGCTGAGAAACAAACACCACATCCAACCGATCGATGATCGAAGCGACGTCTCCCACAATTTCCTTTTCATCACAGCCTACGACAACCATGGCTTGCTCCTGCATTGACAGTGCGGACCACTCATTGAGCGGAAGCAAGCAGCATGCTGATAGATGAAGCGGGTAAACACATCTGTATAACCGCTCGGTGCAGAGAAAGAATTCCTCCAATGGCCTCTTAGCTTCTTGAGAAGACCATCCGCTTAGGCACTTGGTCGCCAAAGAGCAAAGCTCATATGCAAACGCAAGCTGACCGTAACGCGTATCCAGTTCAAGAATCCTTTTTGTATACCACGCAGCATACACTGCATTGCGCTCTTCGCGGTTTGCCTGCGTGAATTCTTCAAATTCTGCCAGCTCCTCATCGGTAAGGTCCTGAAGCTGGTTTTCCGGGAGAAAAATAACCGAGGTCGCCGTCTCATTATCGACGCCAGCTTCCGCTGTAACATGGTCTAGCATCTGAAGCGTGAAAAACTGTCCGTCGTCTTCTATCTGGGCTGCAATTGCAGGGAGAAGCTGAGCATACGTCGATGGTGATACACACGGTGGCAGCAACTCGAGAATATCGAACCAGTGCGGCAGCAAATTCCACGCATGCCGATGGAATAGCACCGTAAGTGCCCCTACTCGGCCCTCTCGCGCAAACTGCTTCGCTGTTGTCACCACGGATGAGGATCTAAACAACGCGTAGGCCATCCCATCGAAAAGCTGGTCACCAGTCATTGACGTGGTGGAAACACCTTCTTCTTCACACAAAACCAAACGCAATGTTTCAAGGCGATACCTGTATCGCTGAAGATCCACCTTTTCCTGCGACAGCGCCGTGGCACCTTCGTTATCATCAGTCAGACTCAACCAGGCATCCCACGCAAGATCAAGAATCTTCGCCATATTCACGCTTGAATCGTCGGCAATAAGATGTAAGCATTCACCAAGTACCCACTGCTTGTCTGACATCGCTCGCAAATGGTCTAGTGTGGCTGCAAATTCATCGCGTTCTCCGCGTTGAAGAAGCCCCCGGGGTCGACTTGACAAGAACACAAGACCCTGAAATTCCGGATCGCTAGTGGCTGGTACTTCCTCACTGTCTTGGAACAGTCGAGCAGCTTGGTCCTTGTACTGCATCCATATGCGGCGGTGAATATCATTTGCGTCAATATCATCGTCGCGGGTTTCATACAGCGCAACTGTCGCAAGAGCGTCCTCGAACCTGTTTGCACTCATCAACAACTCGATAAAGGGCTCCACCGCCAAACTTCGAACCTCATTCGCTGCCCAAACACTTCCAGTGGCAATAATCTCGCACGCCGCAAAGGCACTGCTATGATCGTCACTGGGGGGAGACTCCTTTGCAGCCAGGGTAAGAACTTGAACGATGTCACTTTGTCCATCCAGTGAGGGTCTGTGGTACTTTACAGGGGTGAATATGAGGCGCCCAGAAGGAGATAAACTCTCACGAGCCCCTTCTTCGGAGTGTGGGATAAACCTTGAATAGATGACGCTGCTGTCAGTAAGGACAAGTGCCATCAAGTCGGACGCTAGCCACTCGACCTGCTTCATCGAAATGCTTTGAGAGCTGGCCAACAGACCAGTTGATACGCCTTCAACTTTTTGCCAGTTCAGGACATCCGCGCAAGCGTCAATTTGACGGATAGCGATCCGTCCCAAGTCGTCCACCATGCTCACGAAATTCCCATTGGGCGACAATGCCAGATGATGGATGGAGCCGCGCATTACTCGGGTTTCCTTCGTTTCAGCACCAACCATCATTTTAAACACGCTTGACAGCAGTCCGCCAGTGTCCTCCGCAGCTGTAGAGACAAGATCAGATTGCTCTGTCTCGTCCGAATTCGCTGCGTCACCTACCTGTTCCTTCGTCCCCTTCAGTACCATCGTAACATCCAAGAGCTCTGCGACGTCTTTGCTGCCCTTTTCGCTCGCCACCTTCCAGACACTCAACGAAGACGCCTGTTTCTCTACCAACTCGGCGCTAGGATCTCTCACGCCTCCAGTCACCACCAGAGTGGAGCTCCGCGGTTCGTAGCAGGCCGCCGTCACCCCTGCGTGCCACTCCGCCAGCTTCTTCACTACTTTCATGGAGAAAATATCCGCTGTATCCCCCGCCACTGTCTGTCCCATTGCCACCAGTGCCAATTTGGCCAGTTGTACATCCACACTGAGCCACACCCCGTCGTCCCCCAGCACGAAGACTTTGCTCCCGCTCTGCGACGGGAAAAAGACGTTCACGATGCCAATTGCAGGGCTCCAATGCTTCGCCGCCAGGTACATGGCTGGGTCCACTCTTAGCAGAAGTGCAGGGCCTGTAGCACCAGCAGGAGCCAGCCACTCGGCGCGGGCGAATAGCCACAGGACGCCTTCGGATTGGCCCTCCGAGACCGCAATTCGTCCGCTCACGGCCAAAAATTTGAGGTCCGGACTCCATACGAGCGTCCACCTGTTGTTCTTTGCCTGGCAAGCGTCGGAATCTCCTCCTTGCGGCAGTAAATCTACAAGTTCCGGTGCTAGCTGCTCGTCCAACTGGAAAATGCCCAAACGTACGCGATTCGGCTCCGTTCGTGACCAAAAAAGCACCGCCAGATGTGCCGTAGACGCGGCTGACGCTGCGACCTCGACATCGTTTAAAAGCGACGCTATGGAGTCCCGCGCGAGCTCGCGAGCCGCCAGCAGCAAGGGCTCGGTCGCCATCGTCAACGTGTCAAAAACTGAGACCAGGATCAGCGTACAAAAGTGTACCGTGCTATAGATATCCAAGTCCTCACGCTTAAATATACAATTTAATAGAGAGAGAATGAGGAAGGTGAGTTATGATATCATGAACTGCGGTAGATACGCGCTGCCTTTTATCCAACAAAGCGCCACTTGGAGATTAGCAGAAACCATGGCGATTAAAACTGTGGGCAAGCCGCTCATGAGCTTCCTGCGTCTGCGCACGAGCATCCAGGAGCAACTGCGCATCGAGGAGGCGCTCTTCCGCGCGGACTCGCAGCGCAACTGGTTCATCTATAACGACGAGCACTCGCCGGCCACGATCGTCATGGGCATCTCGGGCAAACCAGAGAAACTGCTGCACCAGGACGCGGTGAAGCGGTGAGTCGCAATGTCTGCAGCACTTGCAATGGGCTCTGACGGTTGACTGGACATAGAGACGGGATTCCAGTGCTCAAGCGCTTCAGCGGCGGCGGCACTGTCATCGTGGACCGCAACACGGTCTTCACCACGTTCATCTGCAAACAGGAGGACTTCCCGCAGGTCAGGCCGTACCCGCGCGAGATCATGGCCTGGTCGCGCGACTTCTTCTCGCCCTTTTTCTCGCGGATCTGCAATGACGACCTGGTACGAACTGACAGTGCTGGTCTTGTTGGACGTTGAGTCTGATCCTCTTGATGCTTGCAGAAGTTTTCGCTGCGAGAGGACGACTACGTGTTTAACGACCGCAAGTTCGGCGGTAACGCGCAAAGTCTGTCCAAAGGCCGCTGGCTGCACCACACGTCGTTCCTGTGGGACTTTGACCCCAAGAACATGGCGTACCTCACCAACCCGGCGCGGCAGCCAGCGTATCGCCAGCAGCGGAGCCACCTCGAGTTCCTGTGCCCGCTCAAGGACGTGCTCAAGAAGGAGTGCGCGAACCGCGATGAGTTCGAGAACGAGCTGCACGCGGAGCTGGCGCACAACTTCGAGGTCGAGGACATGCAGTTAGACGACATCAAGTCGATTTTGGAGACGGAGCACCGCAAGTCCACGCGGTTCCTCGAGCTCTAGAGTGCTGACTGTCACTGCACATCGTAGAACGCAGTCAGTCCACAACACACCAAAGCACTAGGGAACAAAATGTGCATCGTCATCAAAAGATAGAGTCGTATCAAAAAAATGGTAAGCACTACGTTCTTGCTCGCAAGCTGCCATCCTTCACAGCATTCAGACTAGTTGTCGGACGATATGAGGCCTAAATAATCATCCTTGATCGTTCCGATAGCGTTCTACAGCAGCAACAAGACACAAAATAACAAGTCAGCCAAGCTCTTCCCAGCCAAAAAAATCTCTGCTACACTCACGATCTCCGTGACGTCGACGCTAACGCCCATAATCTTGAGGCGCACACCGCATCCCTTGCGGATCTCCACCTCCCGGTCGTCCGAGATCCACGCGTTGCTCTCGTGGTCGTAGCCGTTGTTGAGGTCCGTGGGCATGGCGTGCCTCGACACGAAGACCTGCAGCGGCCCCACATCCGCGAAGAAGCCCAGTTGGTTCACGACCGTCACCACGGCGTCCAGTACCTGGTTCTTGAAGGGGCGGAAGAGGATGGCGCGGTAGCGGATGTTGAAGCACACGAAGCCCGAGTTGTCCTGGATCACACCCTTGCCAATGTCCTCGTCGCGCACCTCCGTGACCGTGATGACATAGCCGTACTTGCCCATTGACGTGCCCTCCACCTCCTCGATCAACCGCAGGCGGATGATGTCGTGCAGCTTGGGCCCGAAGTGCATCGGGTGCAGCAACAGGTCGCGCGAGAGCTGCTTGAGGAAGAACATGGTGCTGGTCGGCAGCAATTCACCAAATGAAGAGCTGAGGTCGAGCCCATACAATTTAGTGTGACCACATAACCTCCTGAAAACGATTTATTTTAGCGGCTGCACCAGGCCCTGGTTTCTCCATCGGTGTCTGGGACTGGGGATAAACAACCCCGTAATTCCCCGACGCTGTCCCTAGATTGCTAGGGCTGGGAGCTGTGTGAGACAGGGAAGCAGACGCCACTGCAGAAATGCGTTGGGCGACCCCGAATGCATCGCAGAGTGCAAGGTGCACAGATACGACACGAGGTCGTACCCTTGATTATGCTGGGGGTTGAATAAGAGAGACCTCGAGTGAGCATTTAGTGTGTGCTTGCAGCATAGCCATGATGGCTGCTACTGTCATTTCGACTTGGATACCTTAGGGTGCCTGGATAGCATAGATTGAATACACATAGCCTCCAAGGCGGCGGCGATGGTGTACTCGGTGCAGACAAGCACCCACTTCGGAATCTCACGACTCCTGTACACATCGTCCTCTGCCTCACACGGTTGCGGTGTGTTGCCACCCACCAGCACTTCTTCTCTTCCAACAACTGATTGCCATGGTTGCTACAACACGCAGTCGCACTCTACAACCCATGGATGGCACCCCTCGTTATGAGCCCAGACGGTGCGCCGGAAGGCAGAGGTGGCGATGGTCAAGCTATCGCAAACGGCGCCGGGCATGCTGAAGTACTGACCTCGCGTGTACGCGGGCGCCTGGACTTGCAGCAGACATCGTCTAGCCCTCCTGTTATCTCGATCCTGACGGAGGTTCGACTACAGTGCCTGCCAACGCGACGTGGGGGATACCAAGTGCCATGGACGCAGATGCGGGGACCGAACGGGTCACCACCACCGAAGCTTCTGATCAGGCGACCCGTATGTTCGCAAACCTGAGAGGCGCTCTCATGGACGCGGTCCCCTCAACAGCTCCTGACGATGCCCCTTAATCAAGTGGGGCATCGTGCAGATGTTCACGCTGCGGGTAATCAGCAGAGTACTAGTGGCATGGGGGGCCAAGATATTCCGGGCAGATCAGGCAGGGATGGTGGTATCGAAGCTCGAAGTGACGGTTCGGGTGGGATAGAGGCGACACCTGTCAGTCTCCCAACCTCCCAGAATGAATTAAGCTGCGAAGCCGCCAGGACCAATGACAACCATCCGCCGTCATCTCCACCCTCGTCGTCTGGGTCCTCTGGACCGGGGCTACCTGGACCCCATCCCGGTAGCCTACGTGAAGATGATACGTCGGAGGCTACGCCCGCCATAGCAGTTGGTACTCCGCATGAGCCGATACCCCGTCGGTCGCTCAAGGAAGCCAAGGCTCGTGCTATGCTGGGCCGACAGATCAGCGTACTTGAGCTCGACGGTCACATGAAGTATGATGCTTGGAAGCAGGACCTGCAGCTACAATTGAACGAGTGGGATTCTGGATGGCGCCGAAGCACTAAATGAAGAACGAGCTGCTGCGGACCCTGAATACAAGTTTTTTTTGGGGAAAGAAGGACGAAAAGCTTTTCCGCCCTAGCGCTCTCAGTGAGCATAAGGCTCCGAGAAGCGTTTAAGGGGGCAATCGAGACGCAGGATCCCGCTATCCTGTACGCTGCGCTAAAAGCACACTTTGAGAGGGGCAAGGAGAATCCAATCTACTTGAAGTGGGAGTTCTACTCTTGTATGCTGGGCAAGGATGAACAAGTACAGCAGTACATTGATGCCCTCCGAGAAGCATGCGGAACCGCCTCTGCAACACCAAGATCCAGTGGGAGCAAGTGTTGGAAGCTGCATCTGAAGCCAGCAGTTACCAAGTTCGCGATTGGTGTTGACTCACACAAGCGATCCTGGACTTGATCCACTCCCTTCCGATGAAGTGGAGTGGATACTGGACGGAGGGTCACAATGGAACGTGACAGGTGATCTCTCTTTATTTGCACACCTCGATGATTGCTCGGGTGGCCCTCAGCTGCTATTTGGCAATGACAACATGGAAAAGACACGCATCAAAGGTTCAGTCGTGCTGTGTGTCGTGAACCAGCACTCAAATCTAACTGAAGATCGCTTTCTTGATGATGTCGCATTCTCCCCAAACGCTCCTGCAAATATCATTCCGCAAGGGTACATGCAGCTACGTGATGGATTTCACTTGTCGACCTCTCAGGATGATCGCACTGCGTGGATCACCAAGCCAAACCTCAAGCTGGAGTTCAAGATGCGTGACGGCATCTACTACATGCGCGTGCCTCGCCAGTCGAAGCTGGTAATGAATTTGATGGCGATGCCCGAGGCAGTCTACAGCAAGCCGATGTATACGCTGCACAGTCGCATGGGGTATTTGGGATTCGATACATTGTGCAAGATGCTGAAGGAACAGGTGAACGTTGGAATTCAGTTCACTGAGCATGATATCGTCTCTTGCAACTGCATTCCCTGCTGTGAGTCGAAGATGCTATGGATGACATACGAGCGTAGCCCGCGGCGTCAATTGTGTCCATTGAACAAGCTGTTGATGGATATTTGCTCACTTGGAGATGAAAGAGCTAGTGGAGAGACGATGCTCCTGCTTGTTGTCGATGAAGCCACGAGATTTAAGTGGGTTTACTTACTAACCAAGAAGAGCGAGACAGCTGAGTACGTCATGGCATTGGTGAAGTCCCTGCACACCAAGTTCGTAGCGTGGCCAATTGGGGTGCTGCACGCGGATCTAGGAGAATATTTTTACAACCGAACGCAACACCCAATTTTTCACAAACTCGACAAAACAAACACTACCCACACCAAAACCATCAAACAGACTCACGCACATCAGCCATGCCCACACACTCTCCTAGCTTCTGCTTCGCACTGCTCCACCTATTGCCACGTCCCACACGAACTCCTGGATCCTACGAGCCTCCTACCACATCTACTGCTTCACCTGCCTATCAGCCTAACAACCACAAATCCGGGAACGATCCTGTTTCCTCACCTTACTGCACACGAGCGCCACAAATCGCGCTGCTCCACACCGCGCCACAAATCGCACCATAAGTAGACCAGTCTTGCACTGGCCTCGGATATGCACTCCTATTACCTTCACCAGGTCGACGCTCATGAACAACAGACCGAGCCTGGCCGCTACAAGCGCAATCCGAACCCGGTCCGGTCCGACTGCTACAAGTGCAAACTCGCCATTGTTTTTGTTTTGCTCATGGCAGCGGACAGTTGCAGCAATCACGTACACACAAGCAGAACACTGCAAGGAGCTCATAGAGCGGGGACTCGAGACACGCAACGTGCGGCAGTTCATAGTCTGGACGTCGGGTCAGCGCGTGCGCGAGGACGTTCTGCTCTCCTGGCTTGTACTCCACCGTGAAGCTGTATTCTGCGAAGAAAGAGAGTCACCTCGTCATGCGTTGGGAGAGGTGGGGCGTCGACGTCGCCGTCCTCAAGGACGCATGATCTGTGTAGATCAGAGAGGGTTTGCTGCCAAGCAGGTGCACCCGGAACTTCACCAGCGCGTACTTCATAGCGATGAGTTCTTTGTCATGGACAGGGTAGTTCTTTTCAGCCGCCTTGAGTTGCAACACGTCCTTCCGGGGAATCGGCGTGGACGCCAGTATCGTCGCTGCATTCAACTTGTTGAACGCATGCACCATGCGCCACTTCCCATTGGGTTTCCGCACGCAAAACGGGACGAGTGCGGCGACTTCGATTCGTGCATCATGCCCGCGGCATACTTCGCTGCGAAGAAGGCGTCGATGACGTCGACTTGCTCCTTCGGTAGCGGCCACTGGCGCGTAGTGCAGTACTTGGTGCCCGGCACTAAATCGATTTCATGACGAACGCCTCTATCCGGAGGCAACACCGACGGTGGATTATCGCTGACGACATCCTAGAACTCCTCCAGGAGAGGGTAGTTCGGGTCCGACGGATCTTTCAGGATGGCCGCGCCATACCGCTTTTGCCTCAACGAGAACTTCTCATCTTCCAGCACCTCAGGGTCCATGACCGAAGAGGTGTTCAGCTCGACCGAGTCGTGTTCGCGGTCGATGAGGACCATCTACTCGAGCTCGCCCGCCTTCAGTGAGTCCAGAAACTCGATATAAGAGAGTTCTTCCAGCTCGAGTAGCTCCGCTACTGTAGGCAAAGGAGCCAGATCCACGCCTTCCTTGCGTTCTCCCGTGAGAACATCCATCACCACCGGTACGACCACTTTGTCCGAAGAGATCGCTTCGCGACATTCTACGCCCCGGCGAAGACCTGCTGTGACTGTCCCAGCATTAGCGTCTTCAAACGTGGGAGCCTCCACTTGACCACTTGATGTTGCGCGAGTACCTGCTCCAGCGACTTGTCCTGCGCGAGCTGACCTAGCCAGAACGCCATGCGTAGTGGAAGCCTCTGCTCGACCACCCTTCGTTGCGCGAGCACCTGCTCCAGTGATTTGTCCTGCGCGAGCTGACCCAGCTTAAGCGCGTTGCGTGGTGGGAGAACCTGCTCGACCACCCTTCGTTGCGCGAGCCACAGCTCCTGCGCCTTGTGTATCGCTAGCTCCACGGGCTTAAGCGACGCACTTGATCTCGAGAGATCCATGAGCCTCATCTTGAGAACCACACGGAAGCTCCGTACATTCTTCCACATCCACCGAAGGCTCTGGATCTCTCAACGACGCAGAATACGCGGTCGGCAAAGCCAAAGACAGGTCAAGTACTCCCGAAGTACCTGCAAAGTACCGTTCGCCGCGTGGCATGCGATGCTCGTGCACAAGCCCGTCCCGGGGAGAGGAGGGGGCATGACCCGCCAGGGCTCTGTCCGCGAGGGGCTTGTGACTGGCACCGATGGTGCGACTTCGCCAGTCAATACAAGGCTCATGCTTTGCCAGCCAAGGCATGCCGAGGATAAGATCGTACCGATCATCCATGTCGAGGACGATGAACGGTTCGACCGAGTTGAAGTCGTCAAACTTGACGTTTAAAGGTAGAAGAACCTTTCGCGTCGACATGATGGATCCAGTCGCCAGGCGAGCAGATACATTGGTATTAGACTTAGATGTTTTCAAAGCACTAGCATGCAATGCACTGTTCCTGGCCACACTGACCTTTGTCGCGAAGTTGTAGGACGCTCCCGAATCAATCAGGACCGTCAACTGTTTGCAATACCCTTTAACGCTGGCAGTGACGACCACGAGGTTAGACCGCGCGGCGACCACAGAGAGACACAGAAGTGTCGTCCCTGGGACTTGCTCACCAGGAGGCGGAGGCGGCAGAGCCACCTACCTCGAGAAGAAGCGAAGCATCCCAGCAGGGCGTCCAGCGCCTACTGGGAGTCGCCGTTTTCCGACTCCACAGATTCGATCATTTTGAGCTACGGCAGAGCCGCATTGGCCTTGCCGCGCCCCACCTTCCACGGGTTCGTTGGACAGCTCCGACGGAAGTGACCAAGCTGGTTGCATCCAAAGCAACGACTACTCGCGGGTTGATTACGCTGAGGTCGAGCCGATTAAGCAGACGAGATCTCCATGGGAGTGGGTCCGTCATTAGCCGTATCCGTGCGACATGCATACCCCTACGCCGAGCGCACGCAATGGCCCTCCAGCATGGCAACATGCACCATCTCGTTGAAGGTCTTCGGCTGTCTGCGGAAGATCTCCGTTCGAACTTGGCCTGGCCGGGCGCCGTCCATGAAGACCGTCACCTTGACGTCTTCGGAGAGTGGCGATCCAGCCATGGCAGCCTCGAGGTTCTGCGATTGGTACTCGGTACCCAGAAACGACAGAAGGCAAGCTTACAGCAGAGGTGACAGGCATCTGTTGTGGTTAGCGCGTCAACGCTTCCTCTAAAGCGAAGGTGCGTGTGACCCCCGGCACACCTGGTAGCACTTGTAGTCACTCCCGCGACCGGCGCGGATCTCTACAATCAAGATCTCCTTGAGTATGCACGACTCAGGGAGCAGGCTGCCGTCCCGGTAGGACTTTCCTCATCTCTCGGACTCCCACTGGACAACCCTGGAGAAGATGGTCATCCTCCTGGGCGAGGCAGCATTCGCTGAATTCCCCAACCTTCATGCAGAGCAGCAGAGGTCACGCGTGGAACGCTTCGACAAGTACGAGTCGTCGCTGGTTGCCCACGTGAGCGCGGTCGAGCAGGAAGCTGCACGCACGGCGATGCGAGCTGAGGCGCAGAGTACGGTGGAAGGAAACCCCGCGGGTTCTGCTCCGCTCGCTACGCGACAAGGAACTACGAACCCTGTCAAGATGTCGGTCCCGACGTTTGACGGCAAAGAGGCGGACAGCCTTGTCTTCTGGGTTCGCGAGATCGAGATAGCGCTCAGCGCTGGACAGATCTATGAGTCGCAAGTCCAAGCCGCTTTCGCGCTGTCCAACCTTGGAGGTAGGGCACGCGCATGGGCCATGGCGTGTGAGACTTCGTCTCCGGGGTATTTTACCTCGTGGGCGTTCATGGAACAAGAGTTGTGCGCGACTTTCCTCCTGGCCAATATGGCCTACCGTTATCGGTCGCTCTTCTTGTGGTGCAAGCAAGGCAAGCGCACGCTTCAAGACTTGTCATGGAGTTGACTTGCGAACTTCCGGGTTAGAGTTAAACTGTCTGTATTAATCTCACTTATAAGGTTCTAGCTACTGCTAACTATATGCATATTAAACTCCTGTCTAAACTGACGCTCTCCCGAAATGGATGGCTCTCTGACGATCCTCTCTCTACCTTAAGTCCAATTTGTATCTAGTGTGTAATACACAATCGTACTTAGTGTAATGCCGGGTGCCATACACCAACTCATGTGGAGTACACACTCGTAGTTAGCGTGACGTGTGTGGGCCACACGGAAGAACAATGGGTCTCAAGTTCTTTTGCCGAGCAACGGTTTGGCCAACGTGGCCCCATTACACAAATCCAACAACCGATTCAGGTGCCCGAGTGGTAGCTGGTCGGGACAGTCTGTAAAAGTTAAGCAGCCATTCGCTCGGGCAGTACCCGGGTGGGTGACCAATATATAAAATAGGTTGTATTCTGTATGGTAGTCACTAAGTAACATAGGTAGTATTCGAAAAAGTTGCACATTCCTACCCCAACCTTACTCTAGCAGCTCGAAACCCTAACTCCTAGTATAACCCTAACCATAGCACCGGCATGGATAGTAACTATGTATACCTTACAACTGTTCCGTCCGGGCCGCAAGGGTCCTGGACCGGGAGGGGTCGGAGCGAAGATTTGGCAGATACCGCGCCCCGAAAAATCCTCAAGTAAATGAAAGGTAACCACACCCTGTCTCTCCGGAGGCACGCTGCCTTCCACCCAGGCTAGGCACGCGGCACCTAAGACATCGTCAGGTGGGGAGTTTGGTATGGGAGTACTACAAACTCAACCTCAACTCGTACTTTGTCCTGTCCCCGTATGTGCACTCGTACGCGTACACGTACACGAACTCGAACATGGATGGCGTGGATTCCCCGTCACGTCTCCGCTATCGCCTTGTACTCAAACAAGAACCCGAACTCGTCTTCGCCTGCGTCTTCTGCCTCAAATCCGTTCGTCGTTTTGCGCACTTATGCCCCAGCTCACGTCTCTTTGTCGTTGCTTGAACCTCGAGCTCAAATCCAGAAGTGAGCGCCATCTTACTTAGTCCCAGCAGTCCGACTTGCTATCCACTCGTTGTCCGTGTCTGTTCGTGGACTCACCGCCGCCCTTCAAAGCGACCCTCCGCGGCAAAGATCTCGTTTGTGCGGCTCTCGACTCTCGTAGCGTCTGGATCTCGGCGACCACTCAAGCCGTTTATGTATCCATTGCCTTTTCGCCCTCGTCCTGCTTCGCCACGTGCTGTCATCACGCGCAACCGCTGTCCGACTTCATTACATAGTGGTATTGTAGCGACGCTGTTAACAGGAGGACTCCACGTTTCGTATCCCACTCAAGGTAACTGAGCATTCGACCTATAGTCTTTCCTTTCATAGATAGAGGCGGAGCCGATCCGTAATGGCAGTCTGATTATATGGGATGAATGAATCGGGTTGCTTTGAAGCGGTGGATTGGACACTTCGGGATATCATGAGAAACTATTTGGGGAGGGAGGGG
>KV724491.1:25545-49344 GCA_000500205.2 Phytophthora lateralis | reverse complement strand
GCCCGGGCAGGAGATCCATCAGGATGCGACCGCCGCAATAGAGCAGGGGGTCGACGACGACGGCGCAGGTTCGTGCGGAGATCGATTCTTGTGAAGCAGGCTGCTTCTCTTTCTGGAGTGCGGCGGTTCAGACTTTTTACGTCAACAATGCAAAAGATCGCTGTAAAAATGTTTTAAATCGAGTAATAAGCCCTTATTACGTAAAAATGTAAATGTAAAAATGCCAACACTGGTGACATGGCATCTTTCTGCATTATTATTATGGAACTTCGCGCTTCATGCATCTCGCGCTCAAAAGCTAAACCTGGAAGGAAAACAACCTTGAATTCTAGAAGGCGCCATACTCATACATTTCAGGAGGGGTGTCACCTTCATCCTATTGGCCAATCCCAACACACATCCTTAACAGTTATTTCGAAATCCGTCCCGCCCTTGATACGCTGTCACCGATCGAAGGAACAAACCAACGAGCTTTACGCCAAGCAAAGAGACGAGCAAAGGATGGCGCAGAATTTGGGCTTCGCGCGCGGCGGCACCAGCTCCTGGGCCGACGACGACGACGTGGACTTCCAGCCACTCCCCAAGATCGCGCAGTACGTGCGTCTAACGCCTCCGTCCCATAGCACCTCATTGACGCGCGTGTCTCTCGCAGGTCCGAGCCCTCGCAGCCCATTGAGGAGGAGGAAATCCAGCACCACGAGCAGCAGCGCGACGGTAACGCGTTAATTAACAACAATTGGAGGCTTGCAGAGGCTCATTTGACTGACATGCATTGACACTAGAGCGTCCGCGCGGTTACCAGGATGAGCGTCGTGGAGGCCACTCGAACGACCGTCGTGGGGGTCACTCTGACGACCGTCGTGGAGGCCACTCTGACGATCGCCGTGGGGGTTACTCTGATGACCGCCGTGGAGGATACGGAGACCGTCGTGGAGGGTACGAGGAGCGTCGAGGAGGGTACGAAGAGCGTCGTCCGTCTCGTGAGGAGCGGCCCAAGAACCCCGTGCCGGATGTCGGTCCGTGGAAGGTGAGAGGCTACTGAGTAGGTGGTTGGTCAATGATGCAGTTGGCTGACGTTCCTTTGCAGCTCTTTGTGGGCAACCTGCCGTTCCGCCTGACGGAGGACGACCTGGCGGACTTCATCGGGGCCCAGGGCATCAAGGACATTCGCTTCCCGCGGGACTTCGAGAACCGTCCCAAGGGCTTTGCCTACGTGGAGTTTGACGACAAGGAGGCCCTCGTGCAGGCGCTGGAGCTGGACGGCAAGAACCTGGATGGGCGCCAGGTCAAGATGGACGTGGCACTGGATCGCGAACGCGAGCGCAAGCCGCGCGACGCCGGCTTCTTCGAGAAACGCAACGACCGCCCTCGGTGCGTGTCTGCAGTGAATACTTGACGGCTTGCTGTATTTTATTTACCCTTTGGTGTTTGTTGATGCTATAATTCAGCGAGAAGAACGACACCCCCCGTGAGCGTCAGCGCCTGAGCCTGCTGCCGCGCTCCACCTCGTCCGAGAAGAAGGATTCGGATGCACACAAGCCCAGCATCTTCGGCGATGCGAAGCCGCGCGATGAGTCCGCCTATCTTGAGCGGAAGAAGGCTCGCGACCTCGAGCGCAAGGCGAAGGCCAAAGAGGCCAAGGCTAAGGCCAAGGAGGAGAGAGAGACCAAGGCTAAGGCCAAGACGGAGGCTGAGGCTGCAGTGCTGTCTCGTAAGGGGAGTCGCGATGAGGGCTCCCGTGGTGGACGTGGACGTGGCCGCGGCGAGCGTCGCCCCGTTGAGGGCGGCCGTGGCCGTGGTAAGGAAGATGCCGCCCCGGCACGGAAGTCGGAGCCTCGCCCGAAGCGTACGGAGCCTCCTACGGTAAACTTGGTGAACACAGCGATTGTAGTGATTGGTGTTTGATTGACTCATGTTTTTTGTGTTTGCCAGACCAAGATTGCTGCCCCAGTCCCGGCGAAGACGGCCAACGTGTTTAACCTCCTGGACGAGTCCGATTCGGACTCGGATTAGAGAGATGTCTTGGCTACCTTCTGCAAGTGCAGTCACTGCCGTACTCGGCAAGGGTAGCCGTAGTCTTGCGAACCCACAGCTTAGTTAGCTTCGCTACGTCGCGTCAGTTCTATCGATCGCTGCGTATAGCTTAGTGTTATCATCCGATGAAGAAGACACTATAGTTCACAACCATGGTCCAATTCTCTATGCACACGAACTCCTTTCATTCTTGCTCAGAGCATGAACTCCTGGTACATCTCGTTGTCCGTCTCCTCGTGGAAAACGTATGCCAACTGGTTGAGGAAAGTCTGGAAGCGCTCATGGTCTTCTTCTTCGACCTGGAAGCCCACTAGTACCCGACCAACATCGGCACCATGGTTCCGGTAGTGGAACAGACTGATGTTCCACGAGCTCTGCAGCGCCTCTAAGAACGTGGCCAGAGCGCGTGGGCGGTCCGGGAACTCAAAGCGATATAGCCGCTCGTTTTGCACGTCACCACGAGCCCTGCCGCCAGCAAGGTAACGCGTGTGAACCTTGGCCAACTCGTTGTCCGATAGATCCAGCACCTGGTACGCGCCACCGCGTGCGAATCCGAGCGGCGACTCCTCCTCCTGCAGTTCACGAATGGCAGCATCTGCGTGCTCAGCACTAGGCGAGTGGAACGACAAGTGCACGCGCGCTTTCTGGGCGTCAGCGTAGCGGTAGCTGAACTCGGTGATGCGAACGCCTACTGCATCCAGCCGACGGTTGAGGCGCAGGAAGGCACCCGCGTTCTCATCAATTTCTACGGCAAGCAGGCGCTCGTGCGAGTCCGCGCGCTCAGACACGAAGCGCAGACGGGCAAAGTCAATGTTGGCGCCGGACGTGACGGCGACGAACTGGCAGCCAGATAGTCCCCGCGTCTTCGCGTACTGCGTCATTCCAGCAATCGACAGCACACCTGCCGGCTCGAGAATCGCGCGTGTGTCATTGAAACCGGCCTTGATCGCCGCACAGATCTCGTCCGTCGAGACCGTCACCATCTCATCCACGTATTCCGCACACACGCGGAAGGTCTCGGAGCCCACGCGCTTGACGGCCGCGCCGTCCGCGAACAGTCCGACGTGGTCGAGCTCCACAACTTTTCCAGCTGCGAGCGACGCCGTCATACCCGCGGCGTCTGCCGCCTCCACGCCAATGATCTTGACACTAGGGCGGATCTGCTTGACCCACGCCGCAATGCCCGCGAGCATGCCGCCGCCTCCCGACGGCACGAAAATGGCGTCCAGCTTCTCTCCGGAGCCGCTGGTCTGTTGCAAAATCTCCATGCCAACAGTTCCCTGTCCGGCGATCACGTACGGGTCGTCAAAGGGCAGCAGCATCGTGAGCTTCTCCTCTTGCACGAGTCTGCGCGCCTCTGCGGCCGCGTCGTCGAACGACTTGCCGTGCAGCACAATGTCCACGAATTCTCCGCCGTGGTGGCGCACGGCATTCACCTTGATGTCGGGCGTGGCCAGGGGCATGACGACCTTGGCGCGCACGCCGAGCTGACGCGCCGACAGCGCCACGCCCTGCGCGTGGTTGCCGGCCGAGCAGCACACGCAGCCGGCCGCCTTCTCTGCGGCCGAGAGGCTGGCCATCTTGTTGTACGCGCCGCGGATCTTGAAGCTGAAGACGGGCTGCAGGTCCTCGCGCTTGAGCAACACGCGATTCTGCAGCGCGTGCGACAGCGCCGGCGCCTCCTGCAGCGGCGTCTGCTCCGCCACGTCGTACACCCGCGACTCGAGGATCATGCGGCGATAATTGGGCGGAGATTGCGTGGACGCGCGGCGCGCGGTGGCGCCCAGGCAGCGCAGGCTCGAGCGGCGTAGCATACCAAGATCGATATTAGGAATGAAACTGGAGACCGTCGACGCACGTTAGGCAAAATGCTGTTTGCGCATTTGGTATTTTTCTTGTGGGGACACAAAGTTGTAGAGTGGTGCCGAATATACGCAAAGTTGTAGGGTGGTGTACATTTGTAAACTTTGCTGCATTTTGTTGATGTTGAAGTGAGTACTACAGTGCAGTGTGTAGTATTTTTCTAGCGAGACATTGCCGTGGGGGACGAGTTGGAGATACATGCTGTCCAGACGGAGAGCTGTCCGTCTTGCGTGCCTGTAAAGAGCTTGCGCTTGTCGGGCGTGACACAGACGGCGGTGATGGCGCTGCTTGGTGTCACTTTGTGTCGTCCCTGAAGCTCGATGACCCAGTCATCCTTTCGTCGAGGCTGGGTATTCTGCTCCCGGCCACCGGCTTGCGAGTACGCCCAGACGCACAGCGTGCCGTCAGCGTGGCCAGTTACGATATGTTTCTCGGCGCTCCACTCGCATGCTTCCCCGCGGTTCACTGCCAGTGATGTGATGAAGACTGGCGAGAGCGCGTTTGGGTCCTGGAACACCACGACACTGTCATCCAAACGCACGCGGAGCACTCCATTGACGTTGTACACGCCGAACGTCGCGCCTGCTGCCACGATGATGTCGCCCGCCACCTCGTTGATGCAAATTGCCGCGATGCTTTTTGCGTTGCCACAATTACCATCGTCTTGGCCGCAGATAGGTGGCAAGTGACGGATGAATCGGCGTCGATTTAGGTCCCAGAGCACAGCCACGCCGCCAGCACAACCGCTCACAAGAATGCTGTATGCTCGACTGGCTTGCAGCGCCGTTATGCGTTGGTGGTGCGTAGGTGAGACGATCGACCCCATCAACGTAAGCGATCTCGTACTGGATGTCCCCATGGTTGTGTACGTACGCCGGCGATGAGGCGCACTCAAAGACGATGCAGCCGCCAGTGATGTTGCTACTGCTGCAGCCGAGGACGAGGCAGCCGCCGCGGAAGATGACCCTGAAGCTGCTGCAATAGAGGCGGCCAAGGAGCGCCGAGTCGAAGTGAACCGCCACAGCCGTAGCACCGGTAAGCCTGGGCTGCTCGTGATCATAATGCGGCCATCAGTAGTGATCGTAGCTACATCGATTTCCACATCCAACTCCAAGCACGCGACCACCTTCGAGTCGCTCCCATGTCCCCCGATCTCCGCAGAACCGGTCGAAATTACCTTCACCGAGCGGTCCTGGAACCCCCACGCAAGGTATTCGCTGTTGCGCGGCGGAATCAAAAGGCATTTCGGCCCCATTGCCACCACCTTTTCCTCTCGCCCCACTCCGCCGATGGTCCACGCGATATGTTGAATGCTGGCACTGCTACCTGAATTCAGGCAAGAGAATTGATGCCCGCGTCGATTGAACGCAAGGAGAGGATTAACAGGGACCTGTCGTCGCGGCTCTTGCTGGAGCAGCGCCGAATTCTCCAGAACAGGAGTGAGTATCGTTTCGGTCCCGCCCACAAAAGTACCACTAAGCCCTGGACCACTTGAGAGAATAGTTTGCATCCGTGTAATAAGTTCCCCTCCCTCCAGAAAAGAATTCGCAAGTGCAGCGCGTGCAGTCACGGGGGAAGTAGCCATCCGCTTGTCGGTCACTTTCGCAGTCAGACTTGCTCCACTTTCGGATGGTACGTTGGACCCACCTTGAGCATTGTTGACACCTGACAGCAGCCCCACTGAGCTTGCGAAGAGCGAACTATTCGTTGAGGCGGTGTTGATCACGGAGATAGTAGAACGCGCCGGGTGTGGGGTCCGGAAAAGTTGAGATGGCGTTTGGCCAAACTCCGTGATCTGATCTAGAATTGCGCGCTTGGTCGAGGGATCCGTGATAGCATCCAGATCCACTGATCCTTCATACGTGAGGTGATAAAACACGTTACAGGCTTCAACCGCTTCTTGGCCCTGCTGCTTATAACCAAATATCAAGTCAATCCAATGGTGCAGATTCGCCGATACGTACGGACTTTCGAGCGCTGCACGGTTCAATCGCACAAACTCACTTGGCGAGCCGTTAGCCCAAGGAGGGAGCTCCACATCACCCACAACAACGCCTGTTTGGCTCGTACCAAACGCGCACCCGTTCACGTTTTCAAGAAACTCTGACAAGTAAAAGAACTCGGGGGTGAGTTCTTTCACGTCTTGAGTGCCGTTTTGAGCCCCTTCAAACCCTGCAGCACTCTTCCAAGCGCCGCCAATACTCGTGAACAATCTGTCTGCGTGATCGAACTTTCCACCATGTAGACGCCGAAAGTGCGACGTGAACGGCTCGAGTCGCATCAGGTAGTGTAGTGTAATCGCTGCAGACGAATAGTGCGTACCATAATGGAACGGACGTGAGCTTAACGGATGATCAATCTCACCATCGTCATCAGTGCCACCCACGGACTCTAACAAGCCTTCGTAGCGAGCTCGAAATTCTTCTTCACGCCGAAGGGCCCCCATGGGTTTGCTCAAATCTCGATACATACCCGGATCATTAACATCCAGGACCTCCGAGTCGTAATCAGCCAGGATCCACGGAAACACGGGGTATTGCGTTAGGTCATTGTAGGACCTCCCAGCAAGCGTGTTTAGATGCATGAGGTAGGCGAAATTGGATATATATCCTTGAACCCAGCGCTCCGTCATGGTATTGCGTAATAGTTTGCGCAGCTGTGAGTATAAATCACCTCGCCCCGACACACTATCGAGACCGCTGGCAGCTCCTTGGACGTTCGGACACTTGTTCAAGAGCGCATGAAATACGTGTTCACGCTGTTCAGACGACTCCAAGGTAACCTGCAATCAATGGAGCATTTTAGTAAGTGTTTGACGTGCCAACAACAACCACATGTACATAAAACACGAACGCACCAAATAGTTTCTGCCGTCACTAGCAAAAATCTCGAGGGCAACGTGTCGTAGTTGATATCTTCGCTTGTGTAGCTCTGTAATGTCGTCATAACCCCAAAATCTGCATTGGTGAATATTTTTTGACCTCGACACAGGTATCTCAGTATGTTGGGGAGATTGCTGAAGGCGCCAGCTTAATCGACGCTCCAACAACGTTGTGGACCCCAGTGGAACCTCTGTCACGCGGATCTGCGAGGTCTGCCGAGCATAATCACTTCCGATACCACCCTGCGGTAGGACTGTTTGCTGACTCAGCCGCTGGTAGTTGTCTATGATATATATATGGTCATTGCACAGCAAAAACACTCCCGGACAGGAATCTGTGCCATCAATTCGCAAACAATCGTAGATATCGGTGATCTCGTCACCCGGCATTAAGAGCGGTCGAAGTTTTTCATCAACACTTTCTTCCAACATGACGTTGCCAGAACTGGTAACTTCAGAAATAGTGGAGCCCTCTACAATATCGGAATTACCAGCCTTTTCCTCTGCATCGTCGGCACCCTCATCATGATCAACGATACTCTCCTGGCGGGCTGATAGCCGACTGAAGTGAAAACTCTCATGTCGGGATGCTCGCCGCTCACTCTTCACATACTTGTTAAATAAAGCTTCGAATGATCCCTTGTGGAGTCGTTCCGTTGTGTTAAGATCAGCAGACGACGATGCACTTGCGGCAAATGTTCTCTTCATAGCCGGATGCTGATTGTTTCCTGCCACACTTTCATCAGATGTTTGCCGCGTGATACGATGTTTGACCGCCACACGTCCAGACCTCTCACGGGAACCTTTAACACCTACCTCAACATCCGAGTCCGAATAACGACGATGAGGAATTTCTGAGATATCCACGTCCTCGTTATGCCTTGATCCAGTTGTCGCCTCATTCCTGACTCCATACAAGCGCGACGGAGATGACTGTTGGCCTCGCAGACTGTGCATACTCTCCGAAGACTGAGTCATTCGCGAAAGCCGTTTTCGCATTCGGTACGGCCCTTCTGTAAAATCTAACCGCCAAGAGTGGTGCTGATGAGATCGCGAACCTAATTCATACCTGCTGTGGTTTGCAATCTCCATCATCATTATGGGATCACAAGTGATGATCGATGTGGTTTCATCGGCCCTTTCCTCCTCACTGTTCGCAGCAGGTGGCCCAAACATGTTTTGTTGAAATTCTCGCTGTAAGTGTCCCCATTGGCGTACAATAAACTTTTGACGGTCCACGCGGTCTTGTTTCCACTTGAGCAGACGACGAAACTCACTTTGCTGTTCATGTAACAACGACTCGACGTATTCGTTCTCCATCAATATAAACCAGTCGTACCGCGCATCAAACTGTTTCTCGTACTTGGCTTTGCGATGTGACGCCTTCTTGTGGCAAGCCGCCCACACCTCGTGCACAGTTTCTTTTGTCTCCAGCAGTGTGTTGATGAATATGCGATCCAAGTTATTCTCTAGTTCCTTTAGGGGCGGACCGACAAGCTCCAGCCACTTGGAAAACTTGATAAAGGGTGGCGACTGCACAATGCACCCCTCAGCGGGATTGTTTGTTACTCTACTGCATTCCAACAACACGTCGAAGCCGTTCTTCATCAAATTTACCGAATATGGTGGCGCCCCAGTTTTCCGTATCTCGACAGTCAGTAATTCAGTTGTACATGCCCGCTGACAGGTCATGAGATCTATCCAAAGGTGTGCCGCCGCCTCTTGAAGTGATGGTGAACTCGAGTCAGACAGAAGTTGAAGTAGATACCGGCACAAACATGAAAAAAATGTTATGTCTTGGTTGGGTTGTGAACCGAGAACAACTTCGCGGTGCCTATGAATTTGCTGCAGCATGGCTTCGAGCTCTTCATCTCCAACTTCGGCGCCTCTGCCATGAAAGACGTGCAAAATTACTGCATTAAGCGCTTTGTACAGCTCCGACAGTAAGTTTTCAACATCTGCAGAGCGGGACATATTCATTCGACCCATCAACTGTCGAAATGGACGTCTCTTTTTCCCTTTGTTTAGCTTTTCAGTAAGCATCTCTCCAAATGATGAAGGCGAAGGGCTCGCGAGTGAAAAAGAACTACTCCCGTCAATACCAGCAAGGCCGACAGTAGTTTCACTCAGTACAAAAAGAACCAGCTCTAGTAACCGAGACGGACCACCAATGAAATGCGCTCGTCCACAGCAAGCAAATGCTGGCGGGCAACCATCGCCATGTTGTGCTCTCTGCCAACTGTGCATCTTTTCAACTACAAATTTCACAAACTCGCGCACATTTTCTCCAAAGTGCTTGTGCTTCACCAAAATGTCGTCATCGTCAAACTTTGCTCGTATGTGATCAAGAAGACCCATCACGACAAGGGTCTGGAAACGTAAGAGAAGTCCACTATGTAAAGGAGGAAGCACGACTGATGAGCTTGCCGTGCCATTCACATAGTCTTCGACAAGACCATGACCATTAGGAGCGTCCAGTAGAAATTTCATCAACAGTGCAATTAACAGTCGCAGGCCACGCGCTGCAACCGTATGATGCAAAAATGGGTCATTTCTGTTTGAGTCTGCTGCTGCCGCCTCCTCTGCCAGCTCCGCCCGACCTACAGCCACGTTGTAATCAGTCACGACAACTTGTTTGTCCTGTAAAACTTGAATAATGTGTTCACGTGGATACGAATAGTGCATGACTAAGTAAGCTCTCGCAGCCGCGCAAATCAATCGAGTCAACTCTTCCATGAACTCCAGCCGCATTTTCTCATTTCCCGACAAAAACAAGGTGTGCAAACTTGGCATACTTTCAAAAATGTGTTGCAGAAAGTCGAGAACTTCAAGATGATAAATGTCGGTTTGATCGAGCAAAATTGGCGGTACTGTAGTAGAAGGTTTCACGTCACCTTGCTCAATGTTGATGCCAGGAAAATGTTCTTGATTCATCGTAGTAGATGTTGACTCATCTGTGGAGGCCCCCCCAATGGTACTCACCATGGCCACAGGATCGTTGAAGTGGCGGCGGAGCAATATCATAATTACGATCAAAATACTGGAATTGACGATACGATCTCGCTGGACGTTGACTTCAAAATCCTTGCCGAGGTATTCATTTTCAAGTCGAATTTCATGAGGTGTGCCATCGATGGGTGGCCCCAAGAGCGCACTAAATAGAGCATACCACATCTCCTCGAACGGGAAATGCGTTGTTTTTGAATTCACCGCGACATTGCTGAAAACCGTGTGATTACACGGTAAACCCTGAGCCAACAAGCGATAGTACCCCTCTTTCTTAAATACATTTTCGTACCGTGGATTTCCAAGCAGTGTGCATAGCAGTCTCAACGCTGCAATAACTGTTGATGGAGTAATTCCAAATGAAAATTCGGTCTCGTCACCCGGAAATAGGAAATATTCAATCCAGCGTAGACCCAGATACTTACGGAAACCTGTCAGCCGAGTAGCGCTTGGCAATTGCATTCGTGGAGCTCCAGCACCACTACCACTCATGTTACTTGACGTAGCAGCCATTTTGACTGCATTGCTAGCACCCAACTCTATTACTGAGTTGTCCGGGTCATTTTCGTGATCTTTGCTTTCCTTTATATCCAGTTTTTGCACCGCCTTCAACAGTGTTTCCAATAGAAGCTCCTGGATCTTGGCTTGATGCGAGATCAAATGTGCATTCACCCACTTTGTCGGTCTAGGTTTCAGTTCTGATACATTTCGCCCTTGCTGTACGCCCCAACAATTACGATCCATTCTTTGAGAGCCCCTGGGACTTAGGCAAAGTCTAGCTGTAGGGCTCGCAAGGGTATGCATTTTAAAACGAGCACCAATTTCGTCACTTGCGTTGCACCTTTCATTGTCTTCTTCCGCAATGATGTCTTCTTCAGCAACTTCCCCCCTGTAGTGGCCGAAGCGTGGGGACAACGTGGCTGCAAGAAAGCTCGTTACGTCTGCAAAATTTGCCTCCACAGTTGGCTCACGGTTGGGGCTCGTCAGGCAAACCAATATTACGTCTACAATAACTCGTAGAAGATCGACCGTGACGGTTGCATCCATTAGCACGTAAAGTAACTGTCGGATGAAGCTCATCGATTGCAGTTGCGCTCGATTTCGTTCACGAATCGCCTCGTCGTCAGCAGCCAAGCACAAGTAAAGGGTTGAAAAGAGTACCTTTGCGGTATCTACACCAGGCGCCTTCTTCCAGAGTGAATAGTCCAGAACAAAGTACTGCAACGCTTGTACATTACGGATCGCACTGTCCGGGGAAATTTGAGCCATCATTTCCAATTGCCGTTCTGGCTTCTCTAGCTCGATTTCCACACCAACAATACGAAAAATAATTTGCAGGCATGTGGTGTTTAAAAGTGATGCCTTCTTGTGTAGAAGATAGTTCACAACTCCATAACCATGATCATACTCCATCGCTGCCAGATTGCACGAGTTACCTTGCATGAAAAGCCAGAGTAGACTGAGAGCCAACTCCACTTCCTCGTCTGTCGAAGCCTCGTCAAGCAGCCCGTATGCAATTTGACACCCAGAGCTACTGATGTCGAACATGGCAGATGCCATTGTCGCGGCCTCACACAGCACAGTCCCTCCCATCAGATGTCCACTTGGACGGCCATCAAGCCTACTGCTGGGGATGATCAGCAATTCATTCGCTACTCCATTTCTGGCTGAGTAAGCCACGACAATCCTTTCAGATGGAACGGGAAGATGAATCAATGGCACAGCGCTAGGAATGCGAGAGAAGACATTGGCACTTAACTTGATATCCTGGACGATAGCTGCAGCCGTACTCGATGCAGCCGAAGCAAGCGATAAACTCCGGCGGAGAAGCTTGTTACGGCCACTACGCTCAACATCGACGGAATCGATAAGCGACCGAACAGGGTCCCACATGTATGAATCAAGCATCTCCATATTCGTTATGTTCAGATGATCAAACGTAACCCCGATTTCGTTGTTTCCAGCAGCACCGAAGAATAGCCGATCATAAGATGGCCCCGCTGCGAACACGGCATTAACCACTGGCGCCGAAACCGATAGGTCGAGCAAGTAAAATGGCCCCAGCATCCATCTCACACTGGAACACCGACGAGCTTGAGATGGCACACCCACCAGACCACTTAGTGGCTGGCTGCCCGAGATGCTGGACGGATATGAAATCTTCACATTTTCCTGCAAAATCCCGTTCAAATAGCAGGAAACCATGCTGGACTGGAAACGCTGCTTAGCATGAGTGAAAACGACGTGATGCCATTGTCTCGTCTTGATTGGCGTATGAGAGAATTGATAGAATGAGGCACGGTTTGAGCTCGTTCGCATGTAAAGCTTTCCTCCTTTCAGAAACGCTTCACTAACCGACTTGCCGTCGCTTGAGCGAAGTCGAAAGAGATAGAACATTGGTGGATTGCAAACGACGCACTCACCGCCACTGTTTAGAAGCGCCTCAATGCATCCTCGGCACGCTCGGTGAGAACATTTCAATACATACTCGTCCTGCACTTTTCCTCGGCAATGAATACATGTGTTCGACATAAAACACTCTCGGTATAACTTCTCACGCTCCTCTTTTCGTTCAAACGAATCCACTCGAAACCATACCATCACCGAGTATCCATCTGGTGGAGGCCAAACTTTAGCGTTATGTGAAAATGATGGCGCAGATGCACCAGGTTCAATTGAAGACGCAGACCTGGCATTGATATCGGGGATTTGAAGACATCCGAATCCTTCTCTCGAGACGTCAAACTCAATGGCAGGCGCACCCTGTGTGTGATCAAATGTAGCCGAAGTCAACTTCAACAAAAGTCTCATCAAAGTCGGAACGGGGGTTGCAGGTGGTCTCTTCGCTAAAACGGGGGTGCTCTCCTTTGTTGTTCGAGAATCCGTAGCCTTTCGCACTCTAGATTTCAATCGCGACAAATGATCCGCTTTCCTCCATTTTGTAGATTGTCGTGACCGATCGCGGCACAAAGACATCAACATTTTAACCCAGTAGTTTGCCGCAGATAGAGAAACACTAGCGAGAGCAACGTTTTCTACAAGAGAAACTGCAAGCTCATGAAACGGATTGCTTTCCCATAACAGTGCCTGTGAGAGAAAGCCTTCGTTCGGCTGGAATAATCCCTCGGTATTGCGAGATGGTGCCGTAAATGATCTCAGCAAGATCTCTAAAATATTAGCAGACGCCAGTCGATATGAGTTCCCGGGGCTGAATCAACACACAAGTGTCAGTTATACACCAGAGAATCGAATCAGCAAACGCATGGCCAGTGAAAACAGCTTTTACGTACAATGTCGAAATACGTATGAGGACGCCCATCAGTTGTCGTGTAGAATCAACATCGATCTCTCCAGCCCAAAGACTCATAAGCTGAATTGCAACAGCAAATAATTGAGGATAGCGCAAAACAGCCGAGCAACATCCATCTTTCAGTAGTGTCGAGGGTGTAGAAAAGTTTCCGCCAAGACAAGTCATTTCGTAGTCTCCCACTGAAAACCCAATGCAGTAGCAAACACAAAAAAACACGAGTGCATCTGCCTCCAAAATGTCATCACCTCTTCCAGCTTTGGCAGCATTCCTTGCTACGGATCCATTGTTGTAGTGCGAAAGTAAGTTACCGATTAAGTCACCAAAAGCACCGAACGAAATTGAGCTGGAATAACAAAATGGCGAATGTGAGAAGCACGGCGCGAGTTCTACTTGAGAAATCGTAAGCGATGCGTACCTGACAAATTGCCGCTCCGCTTCCTTGTTAGTCGTGACAAGGGAAAACATCGACTGCAACGACAACACCATTGCAGAGCAGCCGTTGTTATCATCAATGTTGGTAATAGCGCCAGCAGTAACCTCCCACTTCTTTGCCACTGCACACAACGTTCCAAGCAGCGATAAAATGATATCGCAATCCAGCAGAGCACCAAAACCTCGATCTCGCTCCGGCGCATCGCATAAAGAGAAACTGTGCTCACTGCGACGAGTTCTGTATTGCGCTGAACTTGCCACAGACGCAATTTTGGGACGCACCAGTGACTCGAGATACACGAGTGCTCCTTGTAACACCACCATATTTCCAGGAAATGCTAGCGTGACTTCTCCATCTTCCGGGAAGTAGACTGCCAGCGTTATGTATCGAATAGCTTGCAAAAGGCTGTTGACTACATTGCGGAGAGCTTCATCGTTACGATGCAAGACCAACGACAACCGGACGGTGGATCCCCACAGTGCAAGACCCTCCTGCTGAAAAGAAATATTTCCAATCAATGCGCAAATGCACTCAAGCATGGGTAATCCACACAGCGTACGCTCAAAGTACTGTTCCTCCATAGTGATAGTATCACCGTGGACTCCGTCAGCAAACAGTTTCATAATGTCGACGAGAACAAGGTAATCCGTTCGCCCCATCGGACTAAGGCACGGACCACGTCGCCTGGCTCTTTGATGGCAATGTGATGCCAACCGTGCGATGATTGCATTTTCATCAGCGTAAGCCGGATCACTAAACGCATCATCTGGATGACTACCACCGACTGTCCGTGTTGGATATTCCACCCTGATTTGGGTTGTCCCTGCATCGGAGCAAATATCGTTTGTCTGATCGAGAAAGAGCGCCGCCAATGTACTCACAAGACCAACTGAGCGAAATACTTCGTGGTATGCATCGTCAAACCGAAGCAAATTCGCACCGAACGCGAGCAGGGCATGGATGGAGCGTCTTTGAAACATATCCTGTTTGGCAAAAGCTAAGTTAACGGTTGGTATCTATCATACTTCGAAAGTTTCACACCATCTTTTCGAACTGACCTTCCGGATGAATGCGTTGATAGCAGCAAGTTCGGTGTAAGGAATTACCTTCGCTTCGATGGCAATCGCAGAGAGCACTGACAGAACGGTATGCTGTGCCATCTCCGAATAGTCATCAAGCTGCTCGATGATCCGCGTTATAACGTTGCTTTTCTGTGCAGAACCAACAATTAATCTTTTCCCTCAGAGGTCAATCTGCACGAGATATGCAACACGTACGCTCACAAATTCGTAATCGAAGCGATACGCCACGACTATCTGGCACAGCTTCTCAAGAAAATGGCACTCAAGCCGCTCACGGTTGCCTCGCAATACTTCACAGACATTGTCTTCGCTCTTGTGCTCTTCCTCAAACGTTGTTTTGCCATGCAAATACGTGAGAATATCTGAAAGCAGCCCAAACGCTTCCGCGTTAAACAGAGACTGTCCGACAACAGAAGGTGTCGCATCAAAAGCCAGCCTGAATGCCTTGTTCTGGGGAATATCGCTTCTTGGGAGTGGGCTTTCATTCCCTGATAAGCACAGCTCTGCAACAGCATCAGCCAAGTCTTGGTCATCTTGGCGAAAAGCTGCTAGAGACGGTGACGTCACATCTTCTTTGCCGATTGCTCGTTGTCGGGATTCAAACATCTGTATAAACATAGCTAAAATCTTGAATCGCTGTCGGTTCGTGTGCATCTGTCTGTGCAAGTCAGGCAGACCCACAACAGTTGCATTTCTCAATGACAACGCTGTGACCAGTACAGCCTTCGCTAGCACGCCCGTCCCGTTGGCATTATTTATCAAGTCAAGAAGGCAACGCTCCTCATACATTTGCTTCACCATGGATCTCCACCTGCTCGGTTGTAAATTCTGGACCAGAGCCTCCACTACCTGACCCAACGCCACACAAAGATAATTGTTACGTCCCCATCCAGCAAGCCAATGCAAAATAACTGAATACCTTCACCACGGCCATCTGCTGTCTCTGCTCCTGGAAAGTCAAGTGAAAAATCCGATGCAAAGTGCTGGACTCGTTCAGTTCCTGCACCGCTTCAGGCGACGTCACAAGCACCGCCAGCACGTCCAGCATCAGCTCCACCAACTCTCCAGCCCCAGCTGCATCTGCACCACTGAGCGCCTTCACCACCTTAACAAAAGTCGACGGGATCCTCTCCCCAACCAGCAGAAGAGCTTGGGCCTTGTCCCCCTTGACCAGTAGAACCTTGAGAATCTGCAGCAATTGCTGTACTTGGTCCCTCTCCTCCGACTTAGCAGCCAATAGGAACGTGGCATCTGCGTTACCGTCCAGTCTACCAGCGTTGAACAGCTCCAGGGCGCGACTGAAGCAGCCACGCAGCCTCTGGGCGCTCACACTCACAAGAGTGTTGGTCTCTCGCGCGTTCAGCAGCTTCCTGCCGCCCAAAGACTCCACCAGGACATTATATAGAAAATCCAGTGCTTGTTCCCGCTCGTCCTCGCGCGCAGACGTCGTAAAAGCCGCCACTTTGGCGTGCAGCGCGTCGCCCCCGACTGCGACTCGTTTCTCGGCCGATTCTGCGCCGTTTCGCGCCGTAGAAGCCTTGGTGGATGCAGAAGCAGCTCGTCTAGGAGATAGATTAGGTGATGCGGCGGTCGTCGCACTCTCGGATGAGCTAGACGCCGAAGGGCTGCGCACCCGCCGCTGGAAGATGCGCTTCATGTCTTCAAGGCCCAAATGCGGAGTGATTTATCCAAAACACTTTTTGCATGCACTCAAAATTGAGTAAAAATGCAACAAAAATGTTGCTGTAGCTTGGGTTCCTAGAGTATTTCTAGCTTAACCTGCAAGATGGCTACCCGCGGTGTGAAGAAGCTGACCCTGACGCGCGTGAAGGACCTGAGCCCGGCGCTGGCCACCAAGGAGATGAGCGTGAAGGTGATCGTGCTGGAGTGCAACGCCAAGGACGAGGCCAACGCCAGCAACAACGCGACGCTGCTGGTGGGGGACGACTCGGGCTGCGTGAGCCTCGTGCTGCCCAAGACGGCGGCGCTGCACGTACGGCTGGGCGACGTGCTGCAGCTGGGAGGCTCGCAGTTGGTGCTCAAGAGCAACCGCGTGTATCTGTGGGGCGGCAAAGTGGAGCGCGTGGGCGAGTTCCTGTTGCTCTTCAAGGAGAGCTACAACGTCAGCAACGTCACGTGGGTCAAGGACCCCAAGAATCCGGACGTGTTGGTGGGAAGCATCAGCTTTTTGTGCTTCGTTGCAACATGAAAATCTGATTGGTATTTTGTTGTTGCTGTAGATTCCGGGACGGAACCCCGCCAAGAGACCAAAAGCTGCTGCCAAGTAGGTAGCAGAAGTGGTGGAGAGTGACAAGTAAAGGTACATCGGTGCAAGTGTTGATTGCACTTGGACTAATTTGTTTTATTTTTCATGGAGATGTAGTTACTTTGTAGACGATTATTAGGTGGGAGACGGTGTGGTCACTTATATTTACCGTCTGAAGCAGCTTTTGTTCGTAAGTCACGGAATTTTCGATGGCTTGGCGACGTCTATATTGGGGAGACCAGTCACGCGCAACGACCATTTTCGGACGTGCATGACAACGCTATAAGTCCTCTCTGCCATATAGTGCCTACGTCCAAGAACTCGGTGTATGGCCACTCCAACGCTCCACCACGTACGATAGAATATCGTAGAGACCTGAGGCTGGAGACAAGCGGACTGTATTGACGGCATGGAGGATGGGCGTGATGAGGAGGTACAGCGCGAGGCAATGCCGCTTTCTCCAGCGGAAGAACGTTCGCTTCCCCAGTGTTTGGTGCCGCCAGCGGAGCAACGGAGAAGCATCCATCGTCAAAGTATCCTCTATCCGTTGGCGACCGGTTTCTTGCCCGTGGGTACTGTTGTACACGAAAGCGCAAGCAAACTATCATCTCCACACACTTTGATTTCCCCTGAAATGGGCCATGGTGCCAAAGTTCAGCCCAGTGACATTATTGGAATGACTGGAGGAACCGAGCATATCCTGAACACAGACATCACTAGCGTCACGGAGTCCTCAGTGAAAGCAGACATGCAGGTATTTCCTTTGCGTTTCCGTGATACCGTTCAGGAAGAAGCTTTCTGTAAGCACTTCAATGTGTACGTCGCCCAGAAAGTGCGAGTCGCGAGTCAAATTGTGATCCTGGTCAATCTAATCATGCTGGTGGCACAGTTCTTGACCCAGCTCCGATTACTGACCAATCTTGTATTCATCTCGCGCATTGCCATCCTCACACTATCGGTTATTTTCCAGGCAGCAACGTTCACTAGCTGGTTCCGTCGAAACTTTGACCGAAACTTGCTCGCGCACTACCTACTCCTGGATTTTGCGCACCAGCTTCCGCGTTTCCTGTTTCTGGTGAGCTCTTTGGACGAAGAGACCGAGGAGGCTTCAACGGGAACCACAACTGATGAACTCACGCTTTTTGCGTCGCAGAAGAGTGTTCGTGCCATGAACCTCATTTTCATCTTGGTTATCTTTATTGCGAGTGGTATGCGCTTCACCATGGCCTCGATATGCGCTTGCTATCACATGGTGGTCAAAGGATTATTCGCAGTGATTTTCTGTCATGAATGTACGTGGGATGACATGGATATTACTACGAACGTGGCCATGATAACATTTTGCACGCTTACTGCTTATCATAGCGAGCGATATGTACGCCAAGAGTTCTTGGAGCGATTAAGAGTTGATGATGAGCGCAAGTGCCGAGACAACTTATTAGAAACAATGCTGCCTGTGCATATTAAAGAGCGCTTGAAGGACAATCGCACTGATGGGTTGGCTGAAAGTTACGATGAAGTGTCAATCCTTTTTTGCTACGTGAGCAACTTCCAAGCGCTTTCCAAGCACACATCGGCTATCGAACTTGTTCAGCTCATGAATCGTATTATCTTTTGTTTCGATCGCGCCACGGATGCTCATGGAGTTTATAAAGTAGAGGCTATCGCGGAGACCTACATGTGCGCCGCGGGAGTGCCACAACGCGATCCGTTTCACTGCGAGAAAGTAGCACACATGGCTCTAACTATGATGCGAATTTGTGAAAAGGAGTCCTGGAGTTTTAATGGTGTGGACATTCAACTACAAATGGGCATTCATTCTGGTCCTGTGGTCGCAGGGGTTGTCGGGAGCAAGACCTACAGCTACCACCTCTTTGGGGACACGGTGAACACGTCGTCGCGTGTTTGCTCATCGGGTTGCGCTGGCAAGATCCAAATTAGTAGCCGTTCTCGAGAGCTGCTTGCACGCACTGGTGCGTTCATCATATCCGAGAGAGGCACTATGAACCTCAAGGGAAAAGGTATGACTCAGCTCTTTTGGCTTGAAGGTAAAAATGCAGAACCGTCACGCTGCGGTAAATTCGCGTGCTCTGGGGTATATAGTACATTCGAAAATGCTGTGGAGGAATCCATTCGCACCAAGGATCTTGAGTACAAGTCACCACTCCACCATCGCAGCGATGACTATCTCGGCTGCGTGAATGCTGTTGAAATCCGGAAATTCACGCTGGACTTCCGACGGAAAAGGTCCCGTCCCCACTTAAAGATTCCTGGGAAGGTATCGCGGGTACAAGCAGCGCCTGAAAGTGAATTCCTCTCTCCTGAATTATCAGCTGAAAGCAAATGCGATGGGAGGGATCCACGAAATATTCAGAGCGTGAACAACACCGCTAGCGAAATGGAAAGAGGTTTTCGCATCGAGCACAACCGCGATAGCACTCCACAGTTCTGTGTGGCGCTATGCATGTGTGCCATCTACCTACTTGTCACCATCATCTACAGAGCCTACAAAAAAGACGATTTCCCGAACAAGGTTGCGCGAAACGCTAGGGCGTATGCGATCTACAGCACAACAATTGTCTTACTACTAGTAATTGTGCAGTTGCTACGAAGATACCCAAGCCTTGCCAGGCTGAAAGAGAAATGGGGTACCGGAACGGCACTCGTCTTCATATTGGCTCTCAACATGCAGTTGCTTACGACGGCCGACACTTCTTCTTTCAACGATTCGCAGCCAAGGGGAGGGCAGAAGGCTACCTTTTTGGACGGAAATTTATTATACGCCGTAATAGTTGGCTTGGTGATGAGATTGCGCTTTCGCAACGCGGTTCTGGTTAACCTATGGGGCTTTCTGGCGTTTGTGGCATGCGCCTCGCTGCGACGTGCTGAGTCGTGGGCGGATATATTCGAGAGTTTCTCTCTGCTGTTCACGATGTCGTGGATGGCAGTACACTTTGGGTACAAACGAGAGCTAGGTCTGCGTCACGACTTCTTGCTGAAGTGTACATTGAAGCTGGAGAAGCAAAAGTGCGAGGACCTACTGACCAATATGCTTCCGTCGAAGCAGTACGCTGAAGCACTCATGCAGCAATCCACGATTGTTGACGAACTCGCGGAAGTGACGCTACTCTACTCGGATATGGTGGGCTTCACGCCGCTAGGTGCTAAACTTGATCCGACAGGTATCTGCGTGATGCTCAACCAGATTTACTCGGCTTTCGACCGCCACCTTGACGATTTGGGTGTGTACAAGATGGATACTGTTGGCGATGCCTTCATTGTAGTGGGCGGGCTACCCGGCCATAAAAGCAGCAAGAACCACGCAGCAGCTATTGCAGCCTTCGCCGTTGAAATGCTGCACGAGATCGATCGATTCTGCGCTGAGGCAAACGTAACGTTGCAGATGCGAATTGGCATCCATACGGGCAATGTAGTGGGCGGTGTTGTTGGGATTAAGAAACCTCGTTATCTCATTTGGGGCCGGCACACCGTCATAGCAAACCTGATGGAGTCCCGAGGCGTGGCTGGTCGTATTCAATTATCGGAGACCACGTACGCGCATCTTCGTGGATGCCCCGAGTTTCGCATCGAAGAGCGTGAGGATCGAGTTCAAATAAGCGAGAACGACACGATACGCACCTACTTCTTGGAACCAGGTCATCTGGCTGTCAAGGATGCAGTTATGGCTCGATATCTACAAGAAACTCGTCGAGTCGGCACAGCAGAGATTTTCGCACTGGACCAGCTCCGAACCTGCCTCCTCCCATCAAACAATTCTCCGCTATCTAGGCGTCTTGAGGTACCGCCAAGCAGTCGGCGTCATTCCGAGCAGCAAGCTACATCGGGTGGGGAAGTAGTCCCAGCACCCCCAGCACTAGTTAAGACTTTTTCCTTCAGTAGCATGATGAATGATCGATGAAAATTGGTTTTAGCTTATCTCAATGTGCATTGTGTACTCGACACCCGTAGCGACACGAAGCTGATGAACCATCAATCTTGATCGGGGCTCACTAGCGGATATAACGTTAGTGATACAACTAGAGATCGAGTTTGGCCTGGGTCTGCGGTTGCCAATGTTTTGTTAGATCTGGCCGTCGTATTTGTGTGCACGGGGTTGCTCGTTCCTTGCAAATACTGAGGTAGACGCTGTTCTGGAGGAATAATTCCCGAACACATTTTAGTTTTGCGCCGCGCCCGTGGGTCTTCTCGCCGTTGTCGCTGCTCTATCTGTTCAATCCACGTGGAAGCGCGTGCCTTGCGGAATGAAAACTTTGTGACGGACGGTATTTCCGACGTATACTTCCACTCGCCAGCACTGTCCATTGATCTCGAGTCTGGCCGTCCACCCCACTGTGTAAGCCGAATATCCTAAAATCACCGCAACAGCCAAATAAGTAGGCAATCAAAGCATGAAGGAACATTCATAAAGGTACTTACTCCTTGCTGGCGAGGTTGTGGGTCAGTGAGCAGGCCTTTTGGCTTCTTCATTACATCATACGACCCAGGTCCAACGCACTCTGGAGTGGCAGCTTTCTGTAAAGCAGTGGTTAGATGTCTACGTAAAATTGGGCCAAACTGATACCAAGCTCACAGTGTTGAAGCGCTTGGTGGTGCTGCAAAGACTGGTGCCTCGCAAGGAGCCTGAGTCATGACAGCAAAGATGGCGAGCTTATCATTCAAAAACTCTCGCACGTAACCCAACAACTTACGATGAACTTCGTATCCCAACGAGCTGTGGCTGGAGCTGTAGAGTTGATCCGCACTGAGACACTCGTTCCGGAATGCGGTGCCCGGCTTCACCGTCGTCTTTGGCAGGCGCGGATCGATGCTGGGACCTTGGGTCGTCCACATCCGCCTTGATTCGCGCGCGTAAACCTGTTGGTTTGGTTGCTGCCCACCCTTTTTGAGCGCCGTGTTGGTGCGTGGGTCAAAGAAGAAGGACTCGCGGAAGGGAGGGTACGAGGCCTGCGAAATCCCGACGCAGCGCATCTGCGCCTGGGTCATCCGCGGAGGGAGGATCTCAGGTCCATCTCGCCCTGAAGGCGAAGGTCCGCCAGTACGGTGCATCGAGGGTTGACTCTCGTGTATTGGAAGGGTCGTCGATAAGAGTGCAACATGCACGTCAACTTCAACCTTACCACCGAAATAGATCGACTAAATCGGCCTTAGCCAATCAACGCATTGAACCCATATGTGCACGTTGAAGTCAAGTTCAAACGAAACAGCAAAAAGAAAAGAAAAAGGCAAAAAGGCATTCAAAGTTTATGGAGCAAAGCGCGGCAAGTTAAGAAAGGTAATAGGATTCTCTGTTCTGTAGATGCCGAGCCACTAACCTCTCTCTTGGTGTAGATAGCTAAACTGCTCACGAGTTGCACGACGGCGATCAGCAATGCGCCGAGTGTTGATGAGTCTGCCCGCAACCACGGAAGACGAAGGAGGCCGTAACTACGAGTACGCGTCTACATCATCTCGTCCATTTCCTCGTCCTCGTCGAACTCGCCCTCCTCCTCTGCGGTGGCGTCCTGGTACTGCTGGTACTCAGACACAAGATCATTCATGTTGGACTCGGCCTCAGTGAACTCCATCTCGTCCATACCCTCGCCCGTGTACCAGTGCAAGAAAGCCTTACGACGGAACATTGCCGTAAACTGCTCAGACACACGCTTGAACATCTCCTGGATAGCGGTCGAGTTACCGATGAACGTGGTGCTCATCTTCAGCCCCTTGGGCGGGATGTCACACACGCTAGCCTTGATGTTGTTAGGGATCCACTCGACGAAGTACGACGAGTTCTTGTTCTGCACGTTCAGCATCTGCTCATCAACCTCCTTCGTGCTCATACGTCCGCGGAACATACACGCGGCAGTTAAATAGCGGCCGTGACGAGGGTCGGCGGCGCACATCATGTTCTTTGCGTCGAACTGCTGCTGGGTCAGCTCAGGCACCGTCAGGGCACGGTACTGCTGCGAGCCACGCGAAGTCAGCGGGGCGAAACCAATCATGAAGAAGTGAAGACGCGGGAACGGAATCAGGTTCACCGCCAGCTTCCGCAGGTCCGAGTTCAGCTGACCCGGGAAACGCAGGCATGTGGTGATGCCGGACATTGCTGCGCACACGAGGTGGTTCAGGTCACCGTAGGTGGGGGTGGTGAGCTTGAGCGTGCGGAAGCAGATGTCGTACAGGGCCTCGTTATCCAGGCACATGACCTCATCGGCGTTCTCGACAAGCTGGTGCACTGACAGCGTGGCGTTGTAGGGCTCCACGACAGTGTCCGACACCTTGGGCGACGGGCACACCGAGTACGTGCACATGATACGGTCCGGGTACTCCTCACGGATCTTGGAGATCAGAAGCGTGCCCATACCGGAACCGGTACCGCCACCCAGCGAGTGCGTGATCTGGAACCCCTGCAGGCAGTCACAGCTCTCGGCCTCCTTGCGGACGACGTCAAGCACCGAGTCGATGAGCTCAGCACCCTCCGTGTAGTGTCCCTTGGCCCAGTTGTTACCGGCGCCGGTCTGACCGAACACGAAGTTGTCCGGGCGGAAGAGCTGGCCGTAGGGGCCGGCGCGGACCGAGTCCATGGTGCCAGGCTCCAGGTCCATGAGGATGGCGCGGGGCACATAGCGGCCACCAGTGGCCTCGTTGTAGTACACGTTGATGCGCTCCAGCTGCAGGTCCGAGTCGCCGTGGTACGAGCCCGTGGGGTCCACGCCGTGCTCGTCGGAGATGACCTCCCAGAACTTGGCGCCGATCTGGTTACCGCACTGGCCACCCTGGATGTGAACGAGCTCTCTCATGTTGTCGCGGGGTCTGTTAGGAGGCAGGACGGTCGAGTGTGAGCATTAAATGGAGGTAAAAGATCGTGACACGTCCCTTCCCCCCTTTCCCTTCGTATGGTTTTCCCCTGCGATTTCCCCCCCC
>KV724491.1:0-25524 GCA_000500205.2 Phytophthora lateralis | reverse complement strand
TGTCAGACGGAGGGGGAGAGGGGAGGGGTGTAGGGGGAGCCAGACAGAGGGGGGAGGCGTCTCGATACGCGGGAGCTGCGTCGTACCTGTTGCTTTACGTGCGCGTCGACGGGTTCCTGCGGCTCTTGGCTGGCTGGCGCGGGCTCTGAGGAGAATTCGGACTTTTGGCGAATGAAGCTGCTGTGTGTTTGCGAGCGGCCGCGCGCGGGAAAAATTACGGTTGGGCTCCGTTTCAAAACGGTGGCGACCATCACTCTGCAACCATACAAGCGTCAAGTCTACGAGTGTAAGGAAAGGACGCGTCGGTATTTTTCCCGTAGTTTACGGTGCCAAACGTGGAAGGCGGTTTCGCGTTTGAAAATGCGCGCGTAACGGACGCCGCTTCCCAAGAAGGGGAGGACGATCGCTGCGGGCGGCGCTAAAGTTAGCGTGAGGCGGACGGCTGCGATGATGGCGACGCGCCGTCGCAGGCTGTTGCGAGGCCAAAATATACGCGTTGCACTAGAGCAAAAGCCGCCTAAGTTTGGCCCGGGTATATTTATACAGCAACTCCCTTTGACGATGAGGGAATCTCCGCCTGGTGTGCACCACACAGAGGCCACTATTGAGAGCACGCATATCCACATTCATTCTCGGTCGTCAGTTCCAGTTCCAATTGACGAGACGATGCTCTGTGCGCTGCTCCGACACGTGCCGGCCCCCGCCCGCCTTGCGCGCTTGCCCCAGACCCGATCCCTCTCCTCTGCGCTGCCCGACGGCTGGGAGGCCATAAAGCGTCGGAACGGTGCTGCAAAAAGAGCTCAAAGTGTGTCAAATAGAGAGAAGATGGCACTGACAGCGACTGCATCGTGGCCGCTTCTGCAGGTGACGTAGTGTACTACAACGCAGACCTGCGCAAGACGGTTCGCCACCTTCCCGGCGTGAATACGCAAGCTGTGGCTGTTGCGAAGTCCGAAGCGAAGGGGGGAGAGAGCGAGGAATCCAAGGCGACTACGCTGCCTCACCATGAGAACACGGGGAACGAAATCTTCGTCCCCATCGACTTTGACACGGCCATGTCTATTGAGGGTCACGACTCCCAAGTGGTGCACGTAAGATACAGCCATTGGGGAGGAGAACTCTCGGCTCGTGGTCGTACAACACTGACTGGAGTTACTGTGGTGTTGTAGATTGAGCTCGATCCTGAGCAATGCCTGCGCGCGGAAACGGGAGCCATGATTTTCATGACTGACGGTGTGGAAATGGAAACGACCACTGCTGGAGGGTTTGGCGAGGGTATGAAGCGGTACGTCGGTCCGAAAGGCGCGTGGGTTCTATAAGTCATACATAACTAACGACGACGACCTTGTTGGCGGTATTTTGTACAGAATGATAACCGGGGAAAACTTCTTCGTCTCGCGCTTCACATATCACGGCAGTGAGAAGGGTAAGGTGGCCCTAGGAACGAGCTTCCCGAGCAAGATCGTCCACCTCCGCCTCAGTGACTTCATTAGCGAATCTATCATTTGTCAGAAGGGGGCGTTTTTGTGCGGCTCGGACACTGTCAACATCGAAATGGTGCGTCTCATTCATTGCTGCCCAATTTGTTATGTATGTACCGTATTTAACTAAACTTCGTTTTCGGTGTTTCTGGGGGTGGTTTAGGAATTTGCCAAGAAATTTGGGGTGGGTTTCTTCGGTGGAGAAGGATTCATCTTGCAGAGGTTGACAGGAAGTGGCGACGTTCTCGTCCGTGCCTCTGGAACGTTGATCGAGCGCGAGCTGCAACCTGGTGAGGTGCTGCGCATTTCGAGCGGGTGCCTCGTCGCGTTTGAGCCCAGCGTTCACTACGATATCACCATGATGAAAGGCGCAAAGAATGTGTTATTTGGCGGAGAAGGTTTGTTCGTGACGACGCTCACTGGACCTGGTAAAATTTACCTGCAAAGTCTGCCGTTCGATCGTGTGGTTGGTGAAATGGCAGCTCGCATCCCTCGTGGTGGACCCGGAGGAATGATGTTTCCGTTCATGATGGGAGGTGGCGGCGGCGACCAAGGCGGGAGCGCTGGTGCTGGTGCTGACGAAGCTGCTGGCGCAGCAAGTGACGTTGACGGAGGTGAAAATTTCGGTGCGGAGAACGCCGAAGACGACTGGAGCGCCAAGGACGACGATATTTATGGTGGCGGAAATGGCGATGATGCCTCGGCCAGCGGCGGTGACGGGGATGAATCGGGGGAATCAAGTGGCGGCGGCGTCATGGTTTTCTTCGATAGCCTCTTTGGAAGTAATGATGATTAAAGCTTGTAGTCATCGTTAAGTTGCAGATACTTTGACGTACCGGTGAAGCTCATGCATACCAAACCACTACAGAAACAAGACAATCAAAATTCAATGCCTATTATACGGTCCTTCTGTACAGCACCTCAAACACCGCTGCAGTCTTTGGTGCAACTTTAAATATTATCGCAACATAACTGGTGCAACTTTCTCGATCTGTTCACTGCAATCTGTTGCACTTGTTGGCTAGGGAAAGGAAGGCGCACTTCCAGCTCTTCCTCTGGCTTCGCGCGCGCCTCCCCCTCAGTCTACCAGCTCCTTAACGCCATGGCGGACGACGATGCGACGTCTGTGCGCGTGGCGGTCCGCATCCGGCCGCTCATAGGGCGCGAGAAGGTCGAGCGCTGCGACGAGTGCGTGTCCGTGCTGGAGGACGAGCAGCAGATCGTCATGGGCAAGAACCGCGCCTTCACGTACGACTACGTGTTCGGCAAGTACGCTCAGCAGAGCGACATCTGGCGCTGCGTGGACCCGCTCATCCGGGCCACGTTCGACGGCTACAACTCGACCATCTTCGCGTACGGCCAGACGGGCTCGGGCAAGACGTACACCATGGGCAGCGGCAGCTCGGTGCACATCCCGCCCGAGGACTACGGCATCATCCCGCGCGTCATTAGCTACATGTTCGACCAGATCGATGCCAAGACGCAGGAGAATCCGCACTACAAAGCGCAACTCAAGATTCGGTTCCTCGAGATCTACGGAGAAGAGATCCACGACCTGCTGGTGACGCTCGGGGACTCTACTGGAGAGAGCAAAGTGAGTCTACGAGAGGAGAACGGAGAAGTGCAGGTCACAGGGGCCTCGGAGGTCGAGGTCGCCGACTCGGACGAGTGCAGCAGGCTGCTGGAGAGAGGCACGCTCTGTCGCACGACGGGCAGCACGCTCATGAACGCCCACTCGAGTCGGTCCCACGCCATTTTCACGCTCACGATGGTGCAGCATGTCCCGATTGGGGACCCACCTGCGGACGGCAAGGAGATGGCAGAGGGAGACTACGAGACTAGAAGCTCGTACTTTAACTTCGTGGATCTTGCCGGCTCGGAGCGCCAAAAGCGAACGCAAGCGGAGGGTAAGCGACTGAAGGAAGGTATCGACATTAACAAGGGTCTTCTTGCCCTTGGTAACGTCATCAGCGCCCTGGGTGACGACAAGAAGCGAGGAAAAGTGCACGTTCCGTATCGCGACTCCAAGTTGACGCGGATGCTTCAGGATTCGCTGGGTGGTAACAGCCGAACGCTGATGCTAACGTGTGTGAGTCCGGCCGACGTCAATTTCGAGGAGACGCTGAATGCGCTCAAATATGCGAACCGAGCTAGGAATATCCAAAACAAGCCTGTGGTGAACCGAGACGAGGCTTCAGCCATGACGATGGAATTGCGTCGTCAGGTGCAAATGCTTCAGATGGAGGTGCACCGACTGCGCAACCCGGGGCTTTCAGAAAGCGAATTGAAGATGACGACAGTGGGAACCAACTTGATTGGAATGGAAAGCGATTTCGATTCATTTGGTAATCTTCGAACGCGAGCTGAAAATGCCGAAAGTGAGGTGGCTCGATTGACGGGTGAGCTGAAGCGCGGCAAGACTCAGCTTGATCACTTGAGGGAAGAGATGATCGCGGCGCAAGCTGAACGCGACTACCTGCGCATGTGCGTCGAAGAAAGTGCAGACGGAAGCTCTGCGACGCCAGAGGAGCGAGAATTAAAGTCCAATGTGCTGAAAGACCAGCTGCGAACTATTTGCGAGCTACAAGAAAAACTTCGTGCAGTTGAGCGAGAGCGTGACAACGCAATGATGAATTTTCCCGGGTCAGTTAGCAGCAGCAGTGGAGCGCGACCGTCTACTGCCCCGCTGTTTACTTTACCTTCACTCGCGGAGGTTGATACTAAGGTTGGCAGTGAACTTCTTGAACGAGCTGAGAAAGAGATCGAGAGGGAAACTGCTTTACTGAACAAGCTCAAGGAAGGAGAAAGCGGTGATGATGCTGGCGGTGACAGTGATGGAAGTGGGGCAGATGGTTCTGCGGACGGCATGGAAGTGGAGGAGGAAAATCAGGAAGAAGTTGATCGTATGCGTGTCTTCCAACGCCGCCAGCGCCATCTTGGGGACTCAGTTCAGGACCTTGCTCACGACATTTCCCTAAAGGAACAGCTTGTGCAGAATATCCGCCAGGCTCAAGAAAATTACGAACGTATGAAGAGCTTTTACGAGCAAAAGATGGCGGAAATGGTGGAAGAGGTGCGTACTGCTCAGGTTGACCGCGACCGACTCGTTGATGAAATTCAACAGGCCGAGAAAAAGGCTGTCGCAGAGGGAGATTCTACCGGTGGAAATGGGCGACTGTCAAAGCTGTCGCGAGACCTGAAGACAAAGGAAGAAGAGTTGAATGCTTTGCGGAAGAAGCAGAGTGACATGAACCGCTTCATGAATCAAAAGAAGAAGAACGAGATGCAGCTGCGCGTATTAAACTCGGAGATCTCCAACATGAAGCGCCAAAAGGTGGACTTAGTCAAGAAGATGCAGGAAGAGCGGAAGCGATATGAGGAAGAGGCGAAGCAACGGCGTCGCGAAATCATGAATCTTAAGCGTAGTCAACAGCGCGACAAGCAGCAAATTTTGCGCTTGGGGTCCCAGAAGGATGCCCAGGAGCGAGTGCTTAAACGTAAAATGGAAGAGGTTACGGCAGCGAAGCAGCGGCTGAAGCAGCAACAGCAACTCACTGCGCAGGCGAGGAAGATGAATTCTTCCTACGGGCGTAAGAAAAACGCTGGAGCAAATCGTGCTGACCGTGATGCAAAATGGCTGTCTGAAGAGGTGAAGAAACGTGCGGAGGAGCAACAAAAGCTGGAGCAGTTGCAAAAGGAAAGAGAAATCGTGGCGAAGGAAATGGAGGCGCTGTATGTCCAGCGGGACACGCTTGAGAAGGAAGTGAAGAACTCAATATCGTCCCAAACAAATATTCGCGACGTGTTGACCTCGCCCGTGCAGAACTCGCCACTTAGCCGACGCAATAGTGGACGCCAGGAGCAGAAACTTACACCTGCTGAGGAGCAACTATTATATGACTTGGAGGAACGTATTGAGGCGTGCCAAGCCCAGCTGGAGTACAAGGAAGAGAAAATCTCCGAGATTTCAGATGATGTTCGCGTTCTAGACGGGGGGAATGCATTGGCGAAGATTGAGACGACGCAGTCATTGCCTGAGGCACGAACGCTCTTGAAAATGCTCTTTAGCATGGCTGTCGATGTGAAGAAGCAAGATCAGCGCAAGGAGCAAGAGCTTGCCAAACAACACGTAGAAATGGCCGAGCTTGCTCAGCACCTTGAGCAGGAACGCGAGAAAACGATGCAGATCAAACAGAGTTACGAGGAGTCTTTACAGCGCGTGGTAAACGGCGGAACCAGTGCCGACGGGTCTTCTTCTCCTGATCATGAGCCACTCGATGAGCGCAGTCGTCTCCTATTATCTGTGTCGGAAGAGAGAAACTCGGTGCTGCGGAAGAAATGCGAAGAGCTGGAAGCGATTACTCGCTCACTGGATCTGGAAAAGGAGTCAAATGAAAACCGGTTTCAACAGGTGGGGCAAGATCTTGCCGCTAGCAGGGATCGTGTCCGGTACTTGGAGACTAAACTTAAGAAGCTAAGCAATGTGGCTGTGGGGGCTAGCCAAGTACCGAGTCGCTTGCGGATTCCTGTTTCATCGTCGACGGGAAGCAAGTTTGCTGCAGCCTCGGAGCAGGCACAGACCGGGCCGGCCTCCTGGGCCAACGAGTTTGATGATGACGAAGACATGGGGACCGATGAGCACGAGAATGAAGGTAGTGAAGACGTTCCCATGCGTAGCGACGACGACGAAAACGGCCAAGCTTCCCGTTCATTCGGGCAAGATCGCCGCCGGTTTAGGATGGAGTTAGAGAACATGGGTACTAGTAACCCAGAGCTTGCGTCGACGTCATCGCAGGCCTCTCAGAGTGTACTTCGTCGCCGTGGCAACGAAGATAATGAGATTCATGGAGAGGATGGAGGAGGTGATGGGACGAAGGAAGACTCGCCTCACATGGGTAGCGATGATTCTTCGTCCACATCGAACTCCATTTTTTCGCGGCTTTCTAACCCAACCAATTTCACGGGTATTCACAAGAATCGCGTGAGAGAGAGTGCGTCGAAGCGCGAGATTCTGCAAAGCCGCTCAGAGCGCAATCGCTCGAGGCGATTGAAGGATAAGGGGCAGCTCAAGCGGTCATCCAATGCTCCGACGGAGCAGTACGTTGGCACTCCTGGAGGCTTGAAGAACCCGCCCTCGTTCAAGAGCAACTCTGTTTTGGAGGTGCTCGCCAATATGAAGAAAGAGAACGAGTCCGAGCAGTACGTGAGTTCCTCTGGCTTGCGGCAGCCCATGTCGTACATCACTACGGACCGCCCGCGTGATTACAACAGTGACGATACTGAGCTCATGGTGCCAGGCAACGATGCGTTCGGCGCGATGCCTCCTCCAGCACCGCAGAGTGACGTATACTCGCGCCTAGCAGGTCAGTACACGGCTTCTGCCAAAAGCAAGCGCCAAAATATGGTCGCTTCAGCTCGGCGCGAAAAGGTCGATGATGCGGAGGGCTCAGGGAAGACCGGTCTTCACGGAATTGAGTTGGAAGACGACGCGTACCTCATCGGCCACCATGGAGACGACGCGAACTACACTGGCAGCGAAGATGAGTCGAACTACGATCCACTTGTCGGCGGAGAGAGCCTCATCAAGCAGGTGCACGACGACTACAGAGAGCGCTTAGCTCAGCGGAATGCCGAGGGGGGAAGCTAAGCTTGCGACGAAATGTCCATGGATGCTCCTCGCCCATGGCCAGTGAGAGCACATCTTTCCGACCCTCTCGCTGCGGCCTGCGTGTGAATTGAACCGGCAGATGCAGCGTAGACAACCAGTGCGTAGAGAAGATAGCCATCCAAGAGAAGATGGATGAAAAACACGACGAGCAACCAAATAAAAAAGTGAATGATGCTCAAGAACGTGCAAATACCAGCTAAATATGTAACGTACTCATCCAGACACGACGCAGCGAGCACTGGTGCGGAACAAGTAGCTCACGCACTGTCCAGTATCTCTTGTTTGACGGAGAGGTACTGCTGGTACGTGAGCTTGTGGATGGAGCTGCGGTAGCGCGTGATCTTGACGGTCTTGAGCATGTCCTGGGTGACGCTGCGGCGGTATCCGGCCTTCCTCATGAGTGACGTGACCGTCTCGAGGTGCGTCCAGCCTTGTTCTCGGGCCACTTGCGGCAGGTACGTGGCGTTGTAGTCCTTCTCACCCGAGTCGCTGAACTCGATGATGATCCCGTGCACGCCGATCTGACAACCAATATGTTAGAGGTAGTATACAGTAGCTGCATATTATCTCGGGGCTCACCTCCCAGTCGTCGTAGCTGTCGGCGTCCTGGTAGTCGACGAGCAGCGACACGGAGCAGTGGAGGCGGTGCAGCTCCTGCGGGCCAATGGGGTCGAAGCGGTGGTCGCGCAGCGCGCTCTTAAAGGTGAAGTCGCGCAGGTTGCGCAAGTTGGTGGGGGCCAGCGTGCCGATGCAGCCGCGCAGGTGGGTGCCGTCCTTCTCCTCGATCTCCCACGTCACGAACAGCGGACTGTCAAAAGCAAAAGGAAGTTTAGACTTTCGTTGTAGGAGTAACTATGGACGAAGCGCACTATTCCTGCTGCACGTCGAAGCGCGGCGTGGGCGCGCCGCCCCCGTCGAAGTGCGACTGCAGCGTGTCGAAGCAGTACACGACCATCGCGGCGCTCGCCATCTTCGCCAGGCGGATCTGAGAATTCTACGCCGGAAGTATAGTCATTATTTCGGAAAACTGACCAGGTTGAAGCTGCTGGCTTTTTGTGGTCGTAAAGAATGAGGCCATCCACCGTGCATTTCTTATTATTATCTGCGGATGCCTGCCAGGCTGGCAGAGTCAACATGCTTGCGGACACTACATGTATCGGAAGCGAGCTTGCCTGACATACATGTACTGCCGAGCAATTTTGGGTGGGTGCCACCACTTGATTCATCGGCGCCTAAATATTGCGTGTTTTTTTTTTCGTGCAGATGCTGCCGATCTTTCATACGGGCACCGCATGTACCGGCCGCTGACTCACTCACCTGACCGCAAAGCCCACTTGGCGCCGAGGGATTCTCGATGTGAGCGAGGCGCCCTATGGCAAGGAAAGCAAACGTGAGTCAGACCCGATGGCGCAGGTCACCTTGGCGGCGGCCATGATTACAGTGCTGTACATGAAATACCCAGCCAGCTGGGCTGCAGCGTTTGGTGCTTGCGGCACACGTCCGGAGCGGCAAGGCGAGCAATTCAGTCACGGCCCGGTCCGTATCGCGTGCCTGCAAGCATCTGGGCTGGTGAGTCACGAACCCGTCTTCGTCGTGAATACTGCGTCGGACAACCCCGCGCGCGAACGCTTTTGCACGAAAGAGGAGAGGTGAGTTTACAGTGCTTTGTGGATGCATTTACATGAGGCGCGGCCCCTAAGCTAGCCTGCCCTTCTTATACTAAGCTTAACTAAGGACGTAGGTCTCCTTTAATCTTGTCGTGCGCCGTGGCGGATGCACACGCCTCGTCGTACGGCGCCCTTGTTGCAGCCGACTTCCCGGCAACGTCTTCCGCCTCCGTGCGAGACGCACAGGTGGCCGCCCACCGCGCTCTTGGTGCAGCCCATGACTTCACATCGTCTCCCGCCGCCGTGCGCGATACAGAGGCCGCCCTTGAGCGCCGTCTTGGCGCAGTCGGCCGCGCCGCAGCGTTTGCCGCCGCCATGTGCGGAGCAGAGTCCGCCGGCCAGCGCGGACTTGGAGCAGCCTTCCTCGCGGCAGCGCTTGCCGCCCCCGTGGGCGATGCAGAAGCCACCCTCCTTGGCGCTCTTGATGCAGCTGTCGTGGCGACAACGGCGGCCGCCGCCGTGCGAGATGCAGTAACCGCCCGTCTTGGCGCACTTGCGGCACTCGGGCACCTTGCAGAGGCGACTGGGCTTGTGGAACTCACAGAAGGCGCCAAAGAGGCTGTTGGCCGAGCGGTAGCAGTTCTTCTTGGAGCACATGACAGCGGGCACGTCGGTCGTGTTGGGGTTCGTGATGAAGCTCAGACTCATGCGCTCACGCAGTACGGGCGTGGAGACCGAGGACGCGTCACTGGGCGTCGTAGAAGCCACGCTAGTGGTGTCCGACTCGGGCGTCGGGAAGCCCAGCGAGAGCTTTCTAGGCTCGAACAAGGGCGGGAGCTCCAGTGGGAACTGCGCGCGGTGGTGCATGACGCCACGCAGCAACGAGTCGGTGAGCTGGAACATGGCGAGGTACAGAGCGGAAAGCGCGTCTGTGGCCGAGACTTGGCGAGTTTGATTGTGACCCCGCGAGAAACTCGGAATAAAGGGAGGGGAAGATGGACTCCAGATCCCCAAGCAAGGCCGCCGCAACCAGATGCCGTCGATCACGGCCAAAGCCAGCGGCTGGAGGACTCACACGGGCCTTGCAAAAAACTCGCGTTCGTCCCGTCTAAAGCGGCGGGAACACCTGCCGCCGAAACCGGATTGCAAACCGAGCCGTGCTGACGCGCGTAAGGCGCCAGCCGGCGGCCGGCACCACGCTGTAGATGAACAAGCAGTTTATACATGTAATAGCACGCAGTTGATGCCGGCAGCATCCGGCGAGATGTCTTCAAATGCAATGACAATCAATGGCAAACTTCGTCTCCATCGTCCTCGAAGCCATTCGCTGTGGTGGTACACTTTGCTTTCGAAGCGGGTCTCGAAAGAGGACAGTTGAAACTTGAACTTGACCCAGGTTTGGTTGATTCCCGCCCGCCATGGAGCGAGAGCGGGTCGCGCCATGGAGACTGCTTCTTTGCCGCCGAGGATTTGCAGCGGTATATCATGCGGTTTACGTGTACCTTGTGGCCAAAACCTTCCTCGCTTGCCAGCGGCGCGAGTGCTCTATGGCAGAGCACGCCAACATGTTTCATTATCCACCAGAGCCAACTTAGTCGCCAGAGATCCGAGCGAAGGCTAACACGCTCAGATCTCAGTACCTTCGTGGCGATCGGGCCATCCATCCGACCGGAGGAAAACGAGACCTGACTCATTCGCTTCAACAGATGCGAATCCCTCGAGCGTTAGTTACAGCGCATCGTTGCATCGAGCACAGGGCGTCAGTCTCAGATCCGGACCGACAAGGACACGAAAGGCAGCTCCTCGTTCGTGTGCCGCTAGCGATGGCAAGTCACCGCCTCAGCGAGGTGCTGCCACCTACTTCGACGTGTATCTGCTTGTCGATTTGGCAATGACTGAGGCGTTGCAGGTGATTGCTGCTACTCCACGCATGTCACGCTCCGCTTGATGATAGAAGACACACTGGTCTGGCTACTGTCAGCGTGCCACTCGCGACGCGAACGAGGACTGTGACGACTCGTTGACGAGCTTAACCTTTGTCAACGTTTGGTGTGTCTTGGTGCGCAGTTCATACCCACAGAGCAGCACCGACAAGCTCGAAGTGGATCAACGCCTAACATGTACGACTCGTAGGTAGGGGATAGCTGACTAAGGTGAACACATGCACGCTCTTTTGATCTTTGGCGGCTGTGCGATAGGGTTCGCTATTCGCTCCCTGCACGCAAGCCGCATGCGTGATGAAGATCGACGACCGACGTGCCGCTGTGAACCTCGCAATCGCGTTCATTCATCTGGTCAACATACAAATAAGCCGTCATCACAAAGGACGGCACATGTTTGCTTTCATGTGGTCGCAATAATTCGAGTCCGTCATTCGCAGTCCCGACAGGCGGATGACCCCACCCAGCAGCAACAGACTGCGTCAAGACACCAGGTCGACGGCGTCCTGTTGGAATGCCAAATTTCTGCTGGAGAGCAACGGGAGTGTGACGAATGCAGCTGGTCTATTAGTCATGCAGACACAATATACGAACCCGATTTCCGTGGGGGGGGGGGTCTACAATTCAGGTGTAGACGCCATAATAATATTCACGGTGGGTATTATTTTAATAAACCCTAAACCCTAAAAAAATATGCCGAAAGTAAAGGATCAACTCACGTATCTTATCCCGGTTGTCTTCATGGCCGCTCGTTTCGATGAAAGATTGGCGCAGCGCCCCTTTGCTCGACGCTTTGCCGCTGCTCGATACCCTTCAAGATCCTTGCGCTTAGATCGAGGCGACCCTCAATTGAGGCCCCCGTCGCCGTTCATTGCCCACGTGCGGTTCTCATGAGTCGGGAAGAGTCTCCTGTGAGCCCTTTGACCACCAAGATCGCTGCCATGGCCGATGAGGAATAGGATCTTAACGCCGCTCGAGAGACTCAGTAGTGAATTTGCGCGCAAGCTGTCACCTCGTTGTCTCAAGTGTCTGTGAGTCGAGTAGGGAGCAGCCATGTCGTTACTCTCGTACGGGAGTGACCCCGACGGCATCAAGATCGTTGAGTCGGATGCCGTGCTGCCCTCGACTCCAGCCCGGTCGTCCAGCAGTAAATGGAAGAAGGTCGTACTAGCAACGGCAGGCACAGCGCTCTGCATCGGCAGCGCCGTCGCCATGTACCAAGGCTGGAGCTCCTATCTGGAGAATGCGCGGATCGCTGCCGAACGAGCTTCTGCGCCGTCCGGGATGTTTCTAGAGAGCCAATACGCTTCGGAAGTGAGGTCCGATGTGAGCCTCCTCAACTCGGGCCAAGAGATCATGCTCCGAGTCCGAGGCAAGGCCAACCTGTGTGTGGACGACGGTGGCGGCTGGGCCGCAGGCACCTCCAAGTTCACCAACAAGCCGTGCAACCCCAGCAGCCCCAACCAGATTTTCAAGTACAACCCCAGCACGCGCGAGTTCGCGAGCGTCTACAAGGTGGGCATGTGCATTGACGACGGCGGGTCGTGGAACGCGGCCGGCTCGCAGGCGCACTTGTGGAACTGCGACCCGAACAACCAGAACCAGTGGTTTGTCATGGACCTTAACACGCTCATGATCAAGAACCCCGTCAAGAACAACCTGTGCTTCGACGATGGAGGCGGTGCGACGGCAGGAGCGACCAAGTTCGTCATGTGGTACTGCGACAACAACAACCAGAACCAGCACTTTGAGGTCGTCTCTCGCGTCGCCATGGCGGAGGAGAAGAAGAACAAGGTGGGGACGACCATGTACGACCTCATGGTGTCCGGCCAGGAGATCATGTTCCGCGTTCGCGGTAAGAGCATGTGCGTCGACGACGGAGGGAGCTGGTGGGCTGCAACGACCAAGTTCGTCGACATGCCGTGCAACCCCAACAGCCCGAACCAAGCTTTCAAGTTCAACATCATGACGGGCGGGTTCGAGAGTGTGAGCAAGCCAGGACTGTGTATTGACGACGGTGGCGCTTGGAATGCAGCAGGGACGAAAGTTCATCTGTGGTACTGCGATATCAACAACCAGAACCAGTGGTTCGATATGGACGAGTCGACGCTCATGCTGAAGAACCCCGTGAAGGACAATCTGTGCCTTGACGATGGCGGTGGCACGACGGCAGGAGCGACCAAGTTCGTCATGTGGAACTGCGACAACAACAACGTAAACCAGCACTTTGAGGTGGTGGAACGAGCGGCACTGCTCGAGGCCAAGAAGAAGACTGGACCCACTCCGTACGACCTTCTTCTGTTTGGCGAAGACGTCATGCTCCGTGTTCGCGGGAAGAACAACCTGTGTGTGGACGATGGGGGCGGCTGGGGTGCTGCGGTGACCAAGTTCGTGGACAAACCGTGCAACCCGACGAGCCCGAACCAGGTCTTCAAGTACGACGTCAGGTCGCTCGAGTTCCAGAGTGTCAACAAACCAGGCTTTTGCATTGACGACGGCGGGTCCTGGACTGCTGCCGGAAGTACTGCCCAATTGTGGTACTGCGACGCTGGCAACCAAAATCAATGGCTCGTGTTAGATGAGTCAACGCTGATGCTTCGCAATCCCATGAAGGACAATTTATGCTTTGACGACGGCGGCGGCACCACGCCTGGGGCGACCCAGTTCGTCATGGGGACCTGCGACAACAACAACATGAACCAGCACTTCGAGATCGTTTCTCGAGCTGCAATGCTCGAGGAAAAGCAGAAGAAGGTCGGATTGACCGCCTACGATATCCTCACGTCTGGCCAAGATATCATGCTTCGCGTCCGTGGGAAGAAAAACCTGTGCGTCGACGACGGAGGAGGATGGGGGGCTGCAGTGACCAAGTTCGTGGACCAGCCTTGCGATTCGGAAAGCCCTAATCAAGTGTATAAGTACAACGTCGACACGCACGAATTTGAGAACGTTAACAAGCCGGGGCTGTGTATTGACGATGGCGGCGCTTGGAACGCTGCTGGAACCCAAGCGCACCTCTGGTACTGCGACCCAAACAACCAGAACCAGTGGTTTATCATGGACGAGGACTCGTTGATGCTGCATAACCCCATGAAGGCAAACTTGTGCTTTGACGATGGCGGGGGTACGACGGCGGGTGCTTCTAGGTTCGTCATGTGGAACTGCGACGAGAACAGTCCGAACCAGCACTTTGACGTTATTCCTCGTGCTACATTAGCAGAGGAGAGGAGGAACAAGAGGATCGCAATGGGCATTGACGACGACCTTGACCTCCTCAACTCTGGCAAGAAGATCATGCTCCGTGTCCGCGGGAAAGACAATTTGTGCGTTGACGACGGAGGAGGTCGCTGGAATGGAGCCACCAAGTTCAACGACCAGCCGTGCGACCCGAGCAGTCCGAACCAAGTCTTCACGTACGACGCCAAGACGCACCAGTTCCGCAGTGGGAGCAAGCCGAACTTGTGTATGGACGACGGCGGAGCGTGGACTGCGGCCGGATCGCAAGCTCACCTCTGGGATTGCGACCCGAATAACCAGAACCAGTGGTTCGTACTGGATGAAGACACTATGATGCTGCGTAACCCGGTCAAGGATAACTTGTGCTTTGACGATGGCGGTGGCACGGTGGCTGGTCAGGCCAAGTATGTGATGTGGTACTGCAGCAATGACAACCCGAACCAGCACTTCGAGATCCTTTCGCAAGAGAAGATGCTGGAGCAGAGGAAGCAGAGACTGATTGCTGCGGGCCTGGATGACGACGTTGATCTTCTGAACTCTGGCCAACAGATCATGTTCCGTGTCCGCGGCAAGAACAACTTGTGCACTGACGACGGAGGAGGCCGCTGGAATGGCGCTACCAAGTTTGTGGACATGCCGTGCAACCCCGACAGCCAGAACCAGATCTTCACGTACGACCCTAGTACCCGTTTGTTCCACAGCGCCAACAAACCGGGTCTGTGCATGGACGACGGTGGTGGTTGGAACGCAGCTGAAACGCAGGCTCACCTTTGGGATTGCGACCCGAACAACCAGAACCAGTGGTTCGTGTGGGACGAGAACACCATGATGCTGCGGAACCCCGCGAAGAACAACTTGTGCTTCGACGACGGCGGAGGCGTCAGGCCTGCGGAGAGCAAGTATTGGTTGTGGGCCTGCGATAATAACAACCCGAACCAGCACTTTGAAGTCGTCTCTGCGGCAGCAATGGCAGAAGAGAAGAAGCAGGCAAAGATTGCCGCCGGGAACACTGCGGTCGACATTCTTGCTACTGGCCAGGAAATCATGCTTCGCGTCCGCGGGAAGGCCAACCTTTGCGTCGACGATGGAGGTGGCCACTCGAACGGCGAAACCAAGTTTGTGAACCAGCCTTGCGACCCGGACAGCCCCAACCAAATCTTCACGTACAACTCAATGACGCACCAATTCAAGAGCGCGTTCAAGCCGGGGATGTGCATGGACGACGGTGGCGCGTGGAATGCGGCAGGATCGCAGGCCCAGCTGTGGGACTGCGACCCGAACAACCAGAACCAGTGGTTTGTCATGGACGAGGACACGTTGATGCTGCACAACCCCGTGAAGGACAATTTGTGCTTCGACGACGGCGGCGGCACGACCGCCGGGTCAACCAGATACGTACTGTGGTTCTGCAGCGATGACAACCCCAACCAACACTTTGAGGTGCTGCCACGTGCTGCGATGATCGAAGAAAAGAGGAAGAAGCTGGTCGCTGCAGGCGTTGACGATGATGTTGATCTCCTCAATTCCGGCGGAGAGTTCATGCTCCGTATTCGTGGCAAGAACAACCTGTGCGTGGACGATGGTGGCGGCCACTCGAACGGCGAGACCAAGTTTGCGAACCAGGTGTGCGACCCCACTAGTCCGAACCAGATCTTCACGTACGACCCCCGAACACACCAATTCAGGAGTGCTCACAAACCGGGGATGTGCATGGACGACGGTGGTGGGTGGTCTGCTGCTCAGACGACTGCTCAGTTATGGGAGTGCGACCCGAACAACCAGAACCAGTGGTTCATTCTGGACGAGGACAACATGATGCTCCGAAACCCAGTCAAGGACAATTTGTGCTTCGACGATGGTGGTGGCTCGACGCCTGGCGAGACAAAGTTCTGGCTTTGGACATGCGACGTCAACAACCCGAACCAACACTTCGATATCATTTCTCCTGCATTGATTCCCTCGCCGGGTCGTCCGGGTCCAGTGCCAGACAACCCCACGTCCCAGTACACGAAGTCTATTGAATCTGGAGACAAGGTCTTGATTCGAGCGCACCAGAAGGACAACTTATGCTTGGACGACGGAGGGGGTCACTCGAACGCCGAGACCAAGTTCGTGTACCAGCCGTGCGACCCCAACAGCCCCAACCAAATCTTCTCGTATGACGTTAACACACACGAGTTCAGGAGTGTCAACAAGCTGGGGTTGTGTCTGGACGACGGAGGTGGTTGGGCCGCTGGTGACAGCACGGCTCACTTGTGGGAGTGCGATCCAGGCAACGAGAACCAGTGGTTTATCCCTGATCCAGAAACTCTGATGCTGCACAACCCCGCAAAGCCAGGCTTGTGCTTTGACGATGGAAATGCTGTGGGGAACTTCATCTTGTGGTATTGTAGCCCCGACAACAGCAACCAGCAATTTGAAGTGGTTCCTCAATGGGTCATGCTTGGCAGACGGCCTGATGTGGCTCCTCCTCCTCTCCCATTGATTCAGGCAGGCCCATGGAGCACGATTGATGGAGGCGATATCCTGCCACCTCCCGGTCCTCCTGAAATCGACCAGGTACCGCAGCCAATTGGCAAGGATACCGGAATCGACCCTGGTCTAGGATTGAATGAAGGGCCAACTGAGAATGCTGTGGGGACGCCTATTGACTCCGGCTGGGAAGAAGCACCCGCTGGTAACTTTGGTCCCCCCGACACCGGAGCTAACCTCAATCCAGATGCGCTACCAGCGGCACCTGATCAAGAAATTATTAGCAGTGGACCCGCTGGCCTGCCTGACCAAGTCGATGCCAACGAGCCTCCTCCAGACGTCCCGGTCGTCAAGAAGGCGGACATGCCGCTGGCCAACTACGGAGACGGAGACTGGAACCTGCTGGCGCCGTCGAACGAGACCGTCTCGGTTGTTAACGCAGACAACTCGGCCGCCATCTCCGCGGCTGAGATCTTCCAGTACTTGCAGACGCTCAAAGACCGCGCCGACGTGGAGCACGAAGTCATGATGTACCGCTACAAGCGTACGTACCAGTGCGCGAGTGCGGGTCTGCAGACGTTGGCCAAGGATGCGGTGACGAGCGACGAGTATCACGTGCTGGTGCAGTGGATGTACGACCACTGCGCGGCCGGAGCAACGGACGTGGCTCCTGTTGCCAACCCGTCGCCGCCGACGGACGATCAAATGAAGAAAGAGGACGTGGCACCGCTTGTCGACGACAAGGACACGGATGTGAAGCGTCAGTTCATGACGAAGCTGGACTTCTACTACGAGATCAAGAACCACTACTCTGAGAAGAACGAAGAGCTGGTTGGCGATGCGGCCGTGGCGAACCTTCGCTCGGAGGAGACGCTGGCTTTGGAGAAGAAGCTGACGGACTGCATCGAGGAGGCTTCGGAGCGCTATGGCTACGACAAAGAAAGTGGTTCCGACGAAGCGGTCAAGCACCTGAATGACGCTATCAGTTGGGTTGAGGCTACGTGCATGGCATCGTAACCCGTTGAGTTTTTCATTTTTCACTCAATTCAGTCAATTTCAATCTTTCAAATGTTTGCTCCATTCTCGAGCACTTCCGAATAAGGTAGGTATGCTGCGACTGCAGTGCTTATTGAGCGTGAATGGCGCGGAAGAGGGTGACCCCAGCATACAAGTTGTGACTATTGAGCTGTCACCAGAGGATCGCATTGCTGTGCTACAAACTAGAATCGCTGACGAGGTGGGTGCCATGCAGGGGGTCCAAGCCCAACCGAACACTGCCATGAAACTCTACGGCGTGCAGCACCAGCGACTCACCTACCGTCAGGACCCAACGACCAAGCGTGAGGTGTTGTTCCACGACGGCGCTGAGATCTCGGGAGCAGACGCAAGGAGCGGGGCAGTTCTACGAGAGTCCCAGCAGCTTGTGCCGTGGGCGCTCGTGTCGTGGTACTTTCAAGACCAGCAGTTTGCCTTCCCCGACGCTATCGACGTCGTATTGGTGACGAGGAGGAGCTCGAGTGAGGAGGTTGTTGGAGAAAGTTCATCGAGTCCGGAGTAGATTTGGGTAGTAGAGCGAGCGTTGATTCAATCCATGCCGCCGCTGCAAGCCTCCACTCCTTGCTGCTTGTGCACAGCGATATCTTGTAGTCCTAGGAACAGTAAGTGGTGTCTGTTGTGTTCTCCTTGTAAGTAGTACTTCGAAGTACTTCCGGCCTTGGGGCATGCCAAAATGACTTCATTACCATTCCTACTAGACTGAGTCCCCCGATGGACCACGCGGGAAAAGCGGGTTGTACTGAGTTTGCTGCTGCTGTTGTTGACCAGGGTACTGGTAGTAGTTGTACGCCCGCTGCTGTGTTTGGTTGTGGACACTCCCATAGGCAGGAGGTGGAGCAGTCGATGCAGCGCCGTTGCCGTACGAAGGTGGCTGCGGTGTGCCTTGAGTCTGTTGGTATTGTGTGTACGGGTGCTGTTGCGGCTGCAAATGCGCATAATCGTAAGACGGGGGTGCTGACTGCTGCTGAGTAGGCTGGTAGTACTGTGGCGTGCTTCCGGCAAGTTGTCGAGCTAGCACTTCGTCGCTAGTGTTTGGCGCAGAGGCGGCAGCATTGCGGATTTGCATGTCGCTCATCATTTTCTGAGCCAGAAATGCGTCGTCAGCCTCACGCTTCCGCATCTCTTCATCCGCGGTCAGGTTCAGCTCCAGCTCTCGCTTCTCGAGCTCGCGTGCGGAGCAATGATCCACCACAGTTTGATGCAGCTGCGCAATCCGAATGCTCAGCTCGCCGTAAAACCTCGCACCTTCTTTCACGTGCGATTCCAGTTGCTCAAAAACGTCGACGGCATCGCTCAGACGCTGTAGGAACGTTTGACGTTCGTGCAGCACTTGGTCGGTCTCCTTTTTGGCTTCAAAGCGGGAGTTGGCCTCTACTAAATCACTGAGTAGTGTCTGTTCTTCGTCACAGATTGTGCCAATCTTCCCTTCAAAATGATCACGGAAAAACTGCTTCTCAGTTTCGAGCGCAGCGTCAGTGGAGACTCCATTGGCTTTGTTGCTACTCAGCAGCACCGGAAGCGCATTGAATTTCTCGTAAGACCCCCTGAAGTCACGCAAAACTTGGTCTTTTTCCTCAACCAATTGTCCAAGCCGCACCAACAGCGAGGATACCTGCGCTATTTCCTCCTGGCAACTGGAGTTATCTTGCTGCAATTCTGGTAGCTCTTGATCCAAACTTGTCTTAGACCGCGACAGCGCCTCCATATTTTCGTCATTGTTGGTAAGCTTCTCTCGAACAATGCCGTCGGATGATTTCGCCTCCTTCACGAGACGATAGTAGCGATCAATATCTGCTCGAAAGATCTGGTTTAGCGAAGATGACACTGGCCGCGCCCATTTGTTTTCGCCGTAGTTCTGCCGACACACATTGTCCTCGACTTCCTCTTGACTCAAGCGCGATTCTATCGAGTGCAGCTTCTTCTCGGCTTCATCAGACATTCTCAGGTTTTCCTGCAATTGCTGCTGAATGAAGGCAGCAACTGGGTTTTCTTTTGACCCGGCAGGACCCATGGCGGCCGAGGCTGTCGTCACCTTGACGTACTGAATGCGCTGCCAGATTGTACGCGGAATGCCGTTGTCGCTCGTCTTTTCAACAGCTTCAATAGATGCAGGGAGTCCCATGGAGTGAAGTTTTTCCTTTGCAGCTTCGTTGCTCTTCGACACCTTCTCCGCAGTCTGTTCCAGAATGGCCTTAATCTCTTGTTTGACGCCGTCAGCGCGGTGGAGAAGATCCTTGGGTACGAACTGCTCGAAAAGATCCGCACCACCAAGCTCTTGCTGTATCTCCTCTGGAGTAAATCCCAACGGTTTGACCATCGCCGCTTTCCCCACGGCTGGCAGCTCTGAAAACTTGGGCACATTCTCCAGGTACACGCTGGCATTGTCTTTCCTCGCTGCGTCGAGGTGTTCACGTACCACGCGCTGCAGTGCCTGTGCTGACTGCAGCAGCGATGCCGGTAGCTTATTCTGGGTTGCCACCTTGCATGCTTCATCGCACTCCGCATCCGCCGCCACAAGCCGCGTGATCTCCTCTCCGTATCCTTCTCCACGAGCCAGCGCAACCGTCTTGGACGCCGTTCCCTGCCAGTACTGTGTGGCTGCACGCATACAGTGTACCTGAAACTGCAGATGCACTGCCCAGGACCGATCAATGGAGCCAGCGAGCGCCGACGAGCGACAAAAATCCAGCGCTGAGACGTAGTAGTCCAGCGCCTGGTGCACCAGCTTGGCCTTGATGGCGTCCTTCATCTGATCCTTGATAGCCTTCTCGTAGAAGCAGGCTTGCGCTTGTGCTAGCATCAAGAAGGTCAGCAGCCCCAGCCCCTCTGCACTCAAATCGGGGGTCCTAGCGCCCAGCGTGCGCTCCACGAGCTTGTCTTTGACCTCTGCGAAGGCGCCCGCAGCGCGCATGAAGTGGCGGCAGGCAGTTTTGAGTCCGTCGGCCGTGCTGCGGTCCGTCTGGACGCCCAGTTGGCTCTCCAGGGCCCCCGCGTTGAACATGACGGCCGCCTTCTCGAACGAGACGCCCGTCTGCGTGCTCTTCTTGCGCGGACAGAACGAGTCGTTCCACGAGAACTGCAGCTGCAGCGGTGCACGCGTAGCGGCGTCTCCGTCGCACGGGAAGCGCTGCGCCATCTTGTCCAGCTGCGCGTAGTAGCGCAGCAGCACGTGGCGCGAGATGGCGGAGGGCGTGCGCACCAGGTCCGCGTCCGTCTTGAGCTGCGCGAACTGGTCCAGCGCTGTCTGTTGCGCGTCCGTGTCACCCTCGGCCGCATACTCGCGCCGCAGGAAGTCGCCCAGCGAGCTGCGCAGCGACGCCGGGGACGTATCGCTGAGCTTGAAGCCAATACCGAGCATTTGCACACTTGGAGTCTGATTTGATACTGGGCGAGAAGATTGGGCGACGGGAGGAATGTATGTAAATGGGGGATGGCTACATTTGACACGTACTGCTAGTTCCAGTCCAGTGTCATTTTCGCTTTTTTTGCGTCGGACAGTAGACGTGTTTTTAACGATATGCTTGTCGGATTAACACACAGAGGAGGGAGGCCAATAGCTTTAGTGATTCCCCGAGTTTCCCATACGCATCGTGCCGAAGTTGACGAACCTAGCTCCAAGGACTTAAAGAAGTCTAAGAAGATCGGTTAGGCAAGCAGCTCCGCTGACCTCACCCTGATTGCCAAGTAGCCTCCTCATCTGGTGAACATGCTCAACAGTGACTCAGCTCTCAGCGGTGTTGTTGAGACTCGCGTGGTACAAGAGACAGTATCCTAGAGGGGATAGTTGGTTCACATTCTGGCGCGAGGTTGGATGACAAAGTCATCTCGAAAGCAAGCCGACGAACCCGTTCCCGATCACGTGGCGGTGGTATCCCGTGTGTAGATCGCTGGCGATGCTTTGGCTGGACAAAAGTAGGCGAAGTACATGCTTTGCGGTTTTCCGCCAGTGAGCGCTTGCAGCGGTGGGCTGGACGAAGTCGTACCGCAGCAAGCTGTTGTGGTTGCGAGCTGCTTGTCGTTGGTATCCGAAATGAAGTGCTTTCGCAAGTGACATGATTTTCGGGATGACGGGGTACATGTACCACAAGTGGATGCATGGGCGTCCGACGAAGTGCAGAAGCTTCTCGACAACAAGCTGCTGCTGCCGTCGCCACTGTGCTTTGAAGGCAATTTGCTTTTGAAGGCAATTTGCCTTCAAAGCTGATCCAAGCACGAACGCCCGGATCTGCCTTCAACGAGACCACATCTGGGCGTCACCCGCTTAGCGCAACATTTCCCGCGCAACTTAGCGATGGTCCGACGAAACGTAATCAGGTCGTGGTGCGTGCGTGCGTCGCTCACCGGATTTTTTCGTCTTGTGCGCATTGGCAAGTCCACCCCCGCGGCAGCCTTTGGCGTGGCCGGCCCCGCAGAAGGTCTTTGCCCTCGACTCGAGGAAGGGTAGGCTCGACGGCAGCTCTGGACCGTCGACCATCGATCCCCGAGACAAGTGCTGCAACGAGGCCAGATTCAGAGCCATGACCCAATGTGTGTGTGTGACGCATACCAACTTCCCCGTGCGGTAACCGATTACTCCATTGTCGAGAGCCCTTATCTGGGCATTCGCCACAATCGCAGCACGCCCAGCCGCTGGATACACGGCTGCAGCAATGCTTGGAAGCGGGGGCTCTACTGCGCCTCGCGGCGGCGTGGCCCAGGGCGTCTCCATGGCGTGTGGTGCATCTTGGTGGGTATTTTCGCTGGCGCGGGCGCTGCAAACGGATGGACGTGCGGTGCCTTCGCGCGGTACCGCGACACCAATCAAGATGGAGCGCAATCACGGCGGATGAATGACTGCGTGCATAGCCGCTGAACTTCAGGTGATTGCGCTCCTCGCCGACGTGTCGCAGGCGCCGGAACAAAAGACTGGCTTTGAATCGCACCAGACGGCGGAATTCGGGTAAACGCTCGCCCACGTGGAGGCGCCCAGCAGCAGCAGCAGCAGCAGCGAGCCCGCAGGCATCGGCGTACATGTATTCGCCGCCGAGCGCTGCTGTGACAGCGCGCTGGCGCCTGATCGACATTGTGCCGGGTCCCCGCAATCGCGGATGCCGACGCAATCACCGCAGGAAATGAAGCGGCGAAAGACGCTGCGCAGTGGTGGGACAGCGCGGGCAGACTCCGGTAGTCGCCAGCGCTCGCGGTGCGTGGTGCCAGCCAGTGTCAAAAGCAGCCGTGCCTCCGGATGAGTGCGCGTGCAGGCTCAACGCTGCAATGCGGGACGCGCCATCGCCAGCGGCAACGGCGGTGGCACTGTACTGTCAGGAGCTCGCAGGCTCCACATGAGCGAGCTGGGGATGGTATCGGATCCCAGCCGAGCCGATCCGAGCGCCAGCCAGTCAGGCCAGGTGGCGGGGGGTGCCATCATACTCGACGCCGTGCCCTTCCTTGCTCGTAATCCGCGCGCGGTGTCGCAATGGCTTTCACCTGACGACAACGCCCGGAAGAGTACTCTACAACTTTTTCAGACCACTTCTTACAACCCTGCCACGATGACAAGACTGTCCTGAAGGGACATGCATGAAGAAGCCCCCCCTCGAAAGTGGCAACAGCGGATGTAGTCCTCGGAAGTATGGATGGCATTCACGGTACATGTATTGGGCGTCAACCCAATTTGGGTTGACCAATTCTGTGCCGCAATCGCCTCGTGGTAAAGTTGTAGAGTATTCCTGGGCCATACAAACGCCAAGTACATCGCGCTCCCTTTCTGTGAGGTAATCCCTACCGCCAAGTGGCGCAATCCACATGCGCATGATTTCGCACCGATCGCGGTCGATGCGATCACACCACTGCGGCGACGGCAACAAAGTGCCATTTCAGAATTTGCCTTCCCAGTGGCAAGTGATCGACCTCCTGTCTGTTGCACACACGATGACCACGTCTTCGGCCTCGCTCGCCGGGCCCGTGGGTGGCTCGCAACCCTTCCTGTCGCCCGCCTTTGCGGTGCCGCGTAGCCAGCAGTCGCTGTCCGACTACCCGCCGCTCGCGCTATTCGCCGCGGCCGAGCAGGCGCAGCAGCAGGAGCTCCAGCGCCAGCGCCAGCAGCAAGCCGCGCACTCGCCCGTGCAGTCGATCCAGCCCACGACGCCTCCCGCGCTCAACCTCCACATCAACCCCAAGCTGCCGTCGCTCGAGGGTCTGCTCAGGCAGATGCAGACGAGCTCGCCCACCTCGTCCTCCGCTCCGTCGCCGCAACACCAGCGTCTCAGCCCGGTGTCCTCGATGCCTTCGCTGCACACCATGATCAGTCCCAATATGGCCAAGCGTGTGCTTCCGGTGACTTCGCTGCAACAGACTCCTCTCCTGGGCATGTCGTCGTTCGCCCCGCAGCAGACCTACCTGGGCTCGTCCATGGGCCCGTCGTTCCCCGGCAAGAAGCGCTCGTGGGCCGACGCGTCGCCCGTGCAGCCCGTGCTGTACTCAGTCAAGTCTCGGACTTCGCCCAGCAGCGGCCCGCACCGCAGCCGCGCCTCCAAGTACTGCAAGATTGAGGGCTGTGAGCGCGTCTCGCAGCGCAACAACCTGTGTCACAGCCACGGCGGCAAACGTCTATGTAAAGAGGAGGGCTGTTCATCCAAGGACCGCGGCAACGGCTTCTGCATTAAGCACGGTGGCGGCAAGATCTGCTCCATGACCGGTTGCGAGAAGAAGGCTCGTCGGAAAGGGCTGTGCACACAGCACTTCCGCGTATCGGACGAACACAACTCGGAGAGCGTCGTATCCTCTCCGTACGCGAGCGAGCACAGCTCGTTTCGTTCCGTGTAAGACGGATGCGTTAGAAGCCTCCGTATCGTTAGCCTAGCAGGTTGAAGTCGTATTAAGTTACTCGTGTGAGATAGGAATAGTTGCTGGTGATCCCATGTCATATAGAGATTGCCCGCCCCAACCCTTGTCCCAGTGCTTTTCTCTGATTTGCGGAGGCTTGTTTGCATCTGTCCTTATTACCGCGCGCAAGTTTTTTAAAGCGAGCTGGAGATAGGGTGAGCATTTTCAAATCGAATTGCCGTCGAGAAAGTTTGGCACGTCGACTGGACTTCACTCAGGGACACGCTGATGAACGCTGAGCGCACTCGCCTCATGCGTGCCGAATCGGAGGCACTTCTGCCGTCGGCTGGTGATACCGCACACTGTCACTTCAGCTTCCTGCGTGACTGTTCTAGGCTGCTGGTGGCGGTGTGGTGGGCCATCACTAGTGGCGTCTAGCGGGACCCGAGTCGGGTGGACTTGACCGACGTCCTTGTTCAGACTCAGCTCGCGAAGATGTTAAGCAAGCGTTCAGTGGTGCATATGCGCCTGAGGTCCTCAGTGAGGAATCCCCAGTAGCGATCACCTCACGCGGGGATATACCGGTACATGTAAGCCTCCGAGATTCGAGACGACACTATAGCAATGACTCAACACTCTACGACGCTGGATTGTGCGTTGGAGCGACGCAACCTAGCAACTATTACACAGGTTTTGTTGCGCCTTTGGAGACTGAACGACGTTGGAAACGCTTTTTTATCCTGGTAGTGCTAACGGTCACGTTAGGACGGACAGCCCAACAGGGATTAATTCGCTCCAGGCCAAGTAGGTATCGATTCAATACAAATTTCAAATGAGAGGGTCTTATAAATTCTCCTTGTTGTATAAGGTATTGATTTTTTGGAAAGGATAACAGGTCAAACGTATATGATATAGCAGGTGAAAGTGGGCTCCACCTTGAACAGGGTACTCGTCGAGGAGCCACCACTTCGCTTGGCGGAAATATTGAGCGACAGAGTGGCGCGGCAAGTGCAGCCCCCTTGCTCCTGCATGGAATGCCAGGTACACACCGAACTTGTCCATCAGAGTCACTAGGATGCCACCCGCGCGGCTTGGGTCGGCAACGATCAAAGCCTTGACATGCTCCATGCTCGTGCTCTCGGCGGAGAGGAAGCGATTGAACGCCTTTATGGCCGCCGCGCGCGCGCGCTTGGTGTTGGCGGGCTTCAAGTCGTTGAGGCTCATTGCGCTTGGTCGGAGAGGCGGCAAATATGCGAGTG